>BPLR01000708.1:0-113904 GCA_021605095.1 Caerostris extrusa
AAAAATTAAATCCAATTAATGATAAAATCAATAATTGAATATTTCTATTATGCTTTGTTTACAATCTTAAAACCGTTTTTATTAGTTTTAATTTTATAATAGTCTAATAATTTTATGTTTTCAGTTTTCATTTATGATATTATATTCATAAAATTCATGCTAACTTTATTTTAAAATGTATGTATAAAAATGTATTACATTATGTGAATTAGTTATTCTACATTTATATAAGCATTAGTTCCCTAATATTGTTCATTCAACAAAAACTACTTTTATTTTAAAATGTGGTAAATTTTAAAAATTCATAAAAAGAATGAAAAAAAATAATTTTGGATTAATTGAATGTAATTGCTTTAAAAAACTTACATAAAATTTCTTATTAGACATTTAAGAAATTTTTTTTTTATTTCATAATAAAAATAAACAAAAGGTAGTGAATCTGATTGTTATTATACAAATACTATTTATTTCAAATTAATAAGTATATAAGGATTTTAATTTATAATTGAAAATATTTAATTTTTTGGAGAATAACGACATAAAAATATATTCAAATTTAAGAAAGCAATCTTATAATCGTAATAATAATCGTAATCTTATTAATCAATTTAATGTAAGCAAGTCATTGGTGCATATTTTTAACATTTCATTAGAGATAGATTGATTATCGAGTATTTTAAATATATAATAAATATTAAATATATCATCGAAGATATATCTATTATGTCTTAATGATCTTACATCAACCAATTGTTAATTCGAAAATGACTAGTAACATTTTTAAAAAAATAATTTTTACTCTTTAAATGCTACTTTTGTTCGCTGCTTCTTAAATTTTTAATCGTCTGCCAAAATAAATAGTCTCTTTTAAGTAAAAAACAAATTAGTAAATTTTTTTTTTTTAAATAATTTCTTTCTTTTAATTTTTCTGGAAGTTATTTCTGATGATTGTAATAAGATATTTATTTTTAAATATTTCATCTTTAAATAAAATTAAATCAAGTAAAACAATTTAAGGAAAACAGATTTTCAATAAAAACTCCCTATTGATAAATAGTTTTATCAATTGGTAATTAGTGTATCATGTAATCAGTTCAGATGATGTATTTCAAAAAAGCCAAGCCAGCTGGCTATTCCCGTTTCACGCATGCGTGAATTATATTTTACCCTTTATTAAATGAAATTTTGAATTATTTGTGTTTATTTAAGTATCAAACAGCTTAAATCATACAACACATTTTAGCAGTTACATTAATATATTGTTAAAATAATTAATTTCTTTCTTCTAGATGACAAAATTATTGTTAGTGTTATATTTTCAGCTAAGCTTAACAATTCAAAAAAAAATACGCCAAACATTTTTTTCTGCCCATATTGATTTCTTATGATTAAACATTCGTCATCGTTGCCCAGAAATTCAACATTTAAAATATTAAAATTCTATTCTAATATAAATATGCTTTTTGAAAGTTCATGTATTAAAATATCACTTATGATTTTGAGATTAATATTTTTTTTTTTATTAGGAAATTTGTACTCCTTTTAAAATTGTATAGTTATTGCTTATATTATTTTCAGCTACAAAGTAATCATTAAAGAAAAGCATAAAAACGTTTTTATGCCCGTATTGATTTCTGATGATTAAATATTCATCATCGTTGATAAATTCAGCATTTAAAATATTAAGAAGAATTTTATTCATCATCGTTGCCGCAGAAATTCAGCATGATTTTAAAAATTTTATTTTATTAAAATTTGTACCTATTTTAAAATTGTAATATGAATATTTTGCTTTTGAAAGTTCATGTATTAACAGGTTTACAGAAATTCAGCATTTTTTAAAATTAACATTTTTAGGGAAATTTGTATATCTTATGATTTTTTTAAAATTTTATTAGTTGTACACCTTTTAAAATTTTATAGTTATTGCTTATATTATTTAAAGCTAAAAAGTAAAAATTTAAGAAAAGCGCCAAACGTTTTTATGCCCGTATTGATTTCTGATGATTAAATATTAAATCATCGTTGCCGCAAGAAATTCGGCATGTAAAAATATTAAAATTATATTCTAATATGAATATACTTTTGAAAGTTCATGTATTAACAGGTTTACTTATGATTTTGAAATTAACATTTTTATTTTATTAGGAAATTTGTATAACTTTTAAAATTGTATAGTTACTGCTATATTATTTTCAACTAAAAAGTAAAAATTAAAAAAAGCAATTCGCCAAACGAAATTTTTTAGGCGCGATTAATATTTTATTTATGATTTCTGGTGTTTAAACATTCGCTATCATTGCCACAGAAATGATGACCACAATGTAAGTGATATCCACTATATTACATTATAGTGCTATATTTTAAAAAATATAATACTATAGTGGATTAATTATAAAGGGAATTAGAAAATTAAAATTCTTGGCTTTTGATTAAAAAAGGAAGAGAGAGAGAATCAAAAATTTAAGCCATCTTAATGAAAGAAAGAAAAATAAATAAATAAAAAAGAATATCTCCTGCCCCAAAATTTAATGGAAAAAAATGATTCACAGTCATTACATCCATCCATTGTGAGAAAAATAACTTTGTCAAAGTAATCTTCGCAATTTTTTTTTATCCTTTTTTTATTTATTTATTTTTCTTTTTTGATAATGAACCGAGGTTCCTTGATTGCTTATTTTAATTATATTTTCCTTCCTTTTTCAATTATTTTTTATCGCTTGAAAATGTTGCTGGGTAGAGTTAATCTAAAAAAAAGTCAGAAAAAAAAAATACATGATACAAAAAATTGACACGGTAAAGCGCTTGTTGCCATGGCAACTACCCTTACGCCAAAGTAACACTGAATCTATAATTCAAAATTTTATTTCTTTATTTTATTATTTCAACTCGTAAAAAATTTAAAAAAAAATATTTGTTCGTGAATTAGTTAATAAATTTTTGTTGTGATTTAATAATTTTTATACTTAATATACTTTTTATTATATTTAATATGTTAATTAATTAAGTTAATTATGTTAATCGGTTTCTTATAAACAATTTTAATAATCCCTATAAGACTACTATATATATATTCTTTAGTAGCAATTTTAGAAATTTTTTTGTAAAATTTAAATTTGTAAGCAAAACATTATTTTATATTATTAGGATTATTTTTATTAAAATCTAAATAATTTCTTTTTAATTCACCAGTCTCAAGATATCTTTATTTACATGACAAATAATCATTAAAATTCTTAAAAATCTATTCTATATTTAGAAAAAAATTTGTAAGTTTTTCTTCGATATATAAATAAGTCATTAAAAATTAACCCACTTAAATTCATTAAGCATTTAGAAGAGTTTAAATTAAAAATAAATAAATCATTTTTTATTTCTAGCATAATTAATATTTTTTCAATCTGAAAACTTTAATTCTCCATCTCATTATAAGTTAAAAATAAGTTATTGTTATTCCATGTTTTTTTATAGCGATAATTACCTGCTCAAAATTTATAATAATAATTTTAAAACGATACAAATACATTTATTTCAATAAAAATAATCAAATGCTTTAAAATTATTATAATAAACTATATAATTTCAAAAACTAAAAAATAGCATAATAATTACATGGCGTAATACTTGAAGAATTTGTCGTATAAGAATAAAATTAGTAGATAAATTTTAAGAATTACATATAAAATATATATATGTATATAACACTATTATATTAAAGAATTTTTTGTATTTTTTAGCCTTTCATCAATTTTAATTTACCATGAACAAAAAATAAATAAATATACATTATCAACAATTATTTTCTAATATTTTTTTAATAAAATTTTGAAAGAGTTTGTACGGTTTGTTTCGTTCTTGAAATAAGTTATTTGTAACTTCATTTATATATGATTTTTCCAGTATGCCATACAATTACATTCAAATAGCAAATTTTGCATTTATTTTATAATATGCCATACCCATTTATTTTTATATTCAAACAATAATTTTTGCATTGATTTTATTCCATCTGATTCAAATCCATAATAGATTTAAAATTTTTTTAGAATAATGATAAAAGCCCCATATTATGTTAAGAAAAAATAACCATTTTCTCCCCCTCCTCATTTAAAAGAAAACAAGTTTTTACCAGATAAGTTAAAAATTCAACTTATTAGCATTAAAAAGCTTAACTTATTGATTAAACATAAATGAAGGAAATCTAAATCTTAAAATGAAGTTTTTCCACACTTGTGCAAAAGAAGAGCTTCTCTCTGAACGATGGCTGTTGGAGAAGAGAAGAGATACCGATCCACTGCTCGTGAGTTGAAGACGACGTGAACGAAAATCAATGGCCGAAGGCTTTGGCAACAGACAGAGAGGCTGGAAAACCTGGCTTACGTGGTCTGGGACTCAAGTGTGCTGCTCGACGACAACCGTTCATTTCTGAAATCGATAACTTCCAGCGCGGCTCAAGGATGGAAATATCAAATTTTCACAATGTGCTTGGTCCCAGTGCCCGGGGATTTGGCCACCATTGAGAATGGCGTCGGCAAATATCAGCGTCGCTCCTCTGCCTTACTACCATGCACGTTCTCACCAATTAAAAGACTACATTGATTTAAGAGAACTTGTGAGGTAAATAGTATTAGTTAACTTGATGGCATTGTGGTATTAATCTATTGATGATTCGTCTGCAAATTTTTGTTCCAATCGAAAACCTCGAATTCATTTCTAGAATTAATTCGAATTCATTTCTTTCATTTCGCAAATTCATTTCTTGAACTTAATTTGTTTTTATTTAAAGATTCGTATCTGAAATCTAATTCGACATATGTTATAGTATTATTTAACTTGAAGGCATTATAGTATTATTTAACTTAATGACATTGTAGTATTAATCAATTGGCAATTCTTCGTCAAATTTTGTTGCAACGGAATCTCTAATTGCAAAATTCATTTCTTGAATTTGATTCTTATCTGAAATCTAATTTGGCATTATGTTATACGGAAAACTTCTTTATTTATATCCAGTTCTTAATCCATTAAGGGTCAATATTTTCCACTTCGATTTGGTTTTTTTGTCCCTTTTATACCCTTTAAGCTAATTGAAAGGAATCAAATTACCACAATGTGATTGCTCCCGGTTGAATTTGGACATATTTGAGAATCGCGTCGGTAAATATCAGCGTCGCTCCTCTGCCTTACTACCACGCGCGTTCCAACCAATTAAAAGACTACATTCATTTTGGGGAACTTGTAAGGTAAATAGTATTAGTTAACTTGATGGCATTCTTCAACAAATTTTGTTCCAATTGAACTTCTAATTACAAATTCATTTCTTGAATTTAATTCGTTCTTAATTGTGATTCGTATCTTTGTATCTGAATCTAATTTGATGATACATCAAAAAAGATGCTGCGTTATACAGAAAACTTCTTGATTTATACCCAGTTCTTAATCATTAAGAGTCAAAACATTTTTAGACTTGGATTTGGTTTGGCTTGTCGCACTACTGTCATTTTTTGCTATATATTTTTTATATTTGTTTTTTGTTATATAGTCAAATTTTTGTTACAATTGAACCTTTAATTGCAAATTCATTTCTTGAATTGGATTCGTATTTAATTGTGATTCGTAACTTGAAGCATTCGTACCTGGAATCTAATTTGACGTTATACTTCTTGAGAATACAGAATATACAGAATACTTCTTGATTTATATCCAGTTTTTAATCCATTGAGGATCAAACCTTTTTTCCGGTTTCGATTCGGTTTGTTGTTCTCTTGTCAATTTTTTTATACACTTTAGACTAATTAGACAGGAATCAAATTTCCACAATGTGATTGTTCCCAGTGCCCGGGGATTTGGCCCCTTGATCCATTTGAGAATGGCGTCGGTAAATATCAGCGTCGCTCCTCTGCCTTACTACCATGCACGATCTCACCAATTAAAAGACTACATTGATTTAAGGGAACTTGTGAGGTAAATAGTATTAGTTAACTTGATGGCATTGTAGTATTAATAAATTAGAGATTCGTCGTCAAATTTTTTGTTCCAATTGAACCCCGAATTGCAAATTCATTTCTTGAATTTGATTCGTACTTACTTGTGACTCCTATCTTGAATCTAATTCGACATTGTGTTATACAGAAAACTTTTAAATTTATATCCAGTTCACAATCCATTAAGGATCAAAAAAAATTTTTCGTACGTATTTAGTTAGATTTGTCGCTCTATAGTACATTTTTTCACACACTTTTAGGCTAATTAGACCGAGATCTACAGTTTAACGTGTATTCCGAACCCCTCAAAAACATCCATGCCACCGCTAGGATTCGGCGGCCGGATGGATGGAGCTTTCTGTTCTTTGGTATCACAGGCTACAGGTTCGAATCCTGCAGGTGTCATGGTTCGGAATCCACGTTTAACTGTAGATCTCGGTCTAATTAGCCCAAAGGGGACACAAAAGGACCGTAGAGCGACAAAGCAAATCAAACTGCTAGGATTCGAATCTGAAGCTTGTGGTACCAAAGGCCAGATAGTTAGTCTATTGGCCATCAGGCCATTTTCCACTTGGAGGGAATAAATATTATTTAATTGTTGCCCTTATATCATAAAAATTATTTTTGTATTTATATAAGAGGCTAAATTGAAAATGGTAGAAAAGTTACAAAATGTTACGAAAACGCAACGCCAGTCCAAAATGATGACTTCAAAACATGAATTTTTTTAAAGCTATGTTTTATAAAGACGCATTACGTTTTCTATCTGTAGTTATAATTTGGTTTTATAACCGAGCTAATAATTTTTTTTTATTGGTACTGGCTTTTATGAGAATAAATCAAAACAAAAGAAAACAATATATCTGCAAAATTGTCTAAAAAAGAACAACTCATTATTTTAAAAAATTAATAGGCGAGATCAAATATGTTTGTATCTCATAATCAGAAGATTGCTTTCTGCCGAACAGTAAAAAAGATTTAAAAATTATATCACCGAAAACAAAAGGAAAAAAAAAAAAATTATGCCATGCTTTCGAACGTAGGTCTTAAATGTAACCGTAGTCTTAAATGTGGTCTTATAAATTAATGGTCGTTTTAACAGTAGTTTTATTTGTGGGCTTAAATGTAAATGTAGATCACAAATGTGGGTCTAAATATATTTGTATTTCTTAATTAGAAGGTTGCTTTATACCAAGCACTAAAAGAGATTTAAAAATTATATCACAGAAAATAGAAAGAATAAAAATTATGTAATGCTTTTGAAACGTTGGTCTTAAATGTGTTAAATAAAAAAAAAAAAATTAACTGGAAAATCAAATCTCAGACATTGAAATCCACTTTTGGTTTATGTGATTGCCGAAAGTCATCAACCATTTCGCTTTTCAAGTTTGAATTATTTTCTTTTGGATTTATTAGCCGAATTTCAGAAATATTTTCATCTGTTTTTCGTCAAAAATATTATTTGCTTGAGAGGGCAATGGAAATAAATAAGTCAAAATGTCCTTAGTCTTAGGACTCCTTATCCTTTAGCCTTAATATTCTTTCGCCTTACTTACTCGAAGAAAAAACAAACATTGAAAAGATTTCAAATTTTTCGGTATCGAATAATTACTTTCTAATGTGTAGATCTTAAAATAATGGCATTCTTTTTCTAACTTAAGCGGCTTTCATTTACGATTGATTCACAACATGTTATTTTTTTTTTACGCATTTTTTTCGAACTTTTTTTCTTAAGTTATAATAAAATAAATAAATCATAGCTTATTTACTTCTCTTTCATTCATTATTTTATTTATTTATTTTTCTTTCGTTTTAGACACTCTAAATTTTGACATACTGCTTTCGACTTTCTTTTGGCAACTTCTGAATTTAATTGTCATCATGATTTTTGTGGTACGAAAGAGTTTCAGATCAAAGGAACATCATATTCCATACATGATAAGTTCAATAACACTTGAATGAATTACATGACGTTTGAATTTAGTTGACGATCATAGAAGAAGTTAAAAAGAACATTATCAACAATATACAAATTAAATACATTTTATATAGTTATTTGATCTCAACTTCTAACTTGTCAAATGATAATGCTCAGTAATTAATCATCAATTTCTATCTGGATAAATGGGATTGGAAAAAAAATTGCCATGTTAAACAAATTGTACTGTTTTATGAGGCGATTGAGGACAATATCATACCAAAGATCATTCATGACCATTTCAAGGATAATATTTTGCTATAAATTTGTTCCTTAACTTAATTTTTATAATTGTTTAGTAAAATTATTGTCGCCTTAATTTTATAATATATTTATCGCCGTAATTTAATACATATACTTACAATTTTATAGCATATTAATTTTATAAGAAATACTTTTCGATAGAGTTTGCTAAACGCTGTCTTAAAAAAAACATAAGAAATAAGCATGCATTATATCAATAGTTAATACAACTAGATTAGGAATGAAGTTTAACTAAATGAAAAAAAATAAAGTTTCATTGTTACATTGTATTTTCCATTCAAATTTACATTTTGAACTTAAATGGCATATAGCACTGAAACAATAATGTGGCACTGAAAATGGGTGTGTGTGAATTACAATTGAAAATTTTTGTATTTCGATAAGTTCTTATGAGGTCTTACTTGGTGTAATGAAACTATAATAATTTATTCGCAGAATAATTTCTTCCTGCCTTTATAATAAAATTCATTTTATATATAAGTCTTAGGAAATAAAAAATTCATTCTGCTATCATGTGTCAATTTTACTTATTTAATTCTTCACTACAACAAAGTAAATTTTTGTAAATTCTCGTTCCTTTTTTTTTCATGGAGAATATTTTTAGCCTAAACTTCTTAAATATTACCAAATTTAAAAATGTAGTAAAATATTGTTAATGAAAAAAAAGAGAGATGGAGAGAAAGAAATAAAGAAAGAAAAAGAAAAGAAATTAGTGACATATAATTCTCATCATCTATAATAAATGCGTTATTTCATGCTAATTATATTACATTGGAAGAGATTTATTATTTCAAATTCCTTCATTGATCGATAAACACTAAAAACAATGCAGCAATTTGGTTTAATAATAATAAATAAATAAATAAATTCACATTTAAAAATCAAACTGAATTTTTCATTGGTTGTTATACTAGTCAGGACATGGTAATTGTTTTATAAATTTTTGACCAAATGACATTACGATGTTATTTGATAACACAATTACACAATTATTATGCAATTCTTACACAATTATTGCACTTTTACACAACTATTGTTTATACGTTATGCGTAACAGGAAACAATTGCAATACTAACAGATTTTAATTTAAATTCAAAAATTTTATTTAGGTGATGCTTATAAAACTCCTCATAGTCTTGAAGTTTATTCAAATTTGTATTTATGAACTACAAGTAAAATAATATGGTTTATTATTAATAATAAAAGTGCACATGATTTATTTTGTTGAGAATATTTCATAGCATTGTACATGGCAATAAACTGAAACGCAACATTAAAATTGAAAAGAAAATTATGCAGAAAAATTAATAAAAAATTTTGTAATAAAATATTATAAAAAATTACTAAACATTTTTCTAACAAAATATTATTAAAAAATAATAATAAATTTTGTAATAAAATGTTAAAAAAAAATTAATAAAAATTTTTGTAATAAAATATTAGTAAAAAATTGACTACTGGTTATATGAAGAAATAAGTACTTCGATAACTACGTCTTAATATACAAAATGGTTTGCTTTTAAACCCTTAAATGAAAACTGCTATTCTTGAAAAATATAACACATGACATTCAAATTAAAAAAGCAAAAATGCTATGATAGATAAATTGATAATTTTTAGACAACAAAAAAAAGAAAAATAAAAAAAAATTACTTAGATAAATAACTATAACAGGAAATTTTAATAGACAACAAAAGAGATATTTCATTTTTGAAAAATAATTTTTGTATTAAAAAGAGCATTGAATCTCTTTTAAATAAAATAAGCAACACTATCTCTAATGTTTTTTTTTTTTTTTTAAAACCCTTTACTATTCTTTTCCTATGATAGAAATTGATAATTTTGAAAAAAAAAATACTTTTGCGCTAAAAAGGGTCCTCCACTTCTTCACCCGTCTACCATCCAGGGAAACCACCCTTAAAAATTTGCAACTAGAGGCCACGTGATGAGGGGAATCGGTTATTCATGAAATCATCTCCTGGACTGTGGCCTCATAAAAATACGATTAGTGCGTAAGACCAGCACGACCCTCCTTGTATCGGGAAATTCTCCCTAATTCAATTCGCGACCAACCTGAATGGGATGGAGGAGTCATACATGTATTACTCTACTGCACCCCCTTCGTTCTTCTTCGACCCCTCCCTCCCTTCGTCCGATCAATCCAAACCCCTTTTCCTCGAGATGTATCTCTGGAAAAATTCTTTCGCTTTCGCGGGCTTCTTTTTCTTTTTTTTCTGTTCTTTTTTTCTCTTCCTTAGAAGTTGCTTTGTTCTAATACGGAAGAGAAAAAGTTCGCTGTGAGAATTATCTTTGTGTTGCTAGTCGTCGCCCGTCCTTCTTCTTTTATTCTTTTCTTTTCTTTTTTTTTTTTCTTTTCTTTTTATTAGAAATGATTTTTCCTTTTTTTTTTTTTTTTTTTTTATGTTTTGTTATTTCTGTGGTACGTTTGAGAAGAATAAATGAATTCTTCTTTTTTTTTTTATTTTTGTCTCTTACGTGGTCTTTGCGAGTGAATACTTTTATTCGTTCTTTTTCTGTCTGCCTTTTCCGAGAGAATAATAATTGTTGTGTTTCTCGGAAAATGTTTCGAGTCGCAATCGATACGTGTTTAACACTCGCGTTCGATTCACTTTTTCGAAAAATTATTCACTTTGTAATTTCAAAGGGAAGCTCCATTCCCCCCCCATCTTTTAAACGTTATTCTTACGTTTTTAAAACTCTTTGTATATTAAGACGTCGTTAACAAAGTATTTATTGCTTCATAAGCAGTATAATTAATTGTTTAATAATATTTTTTTTTTTATGAAGAGGGATAATAGGCAAGGTTGAGAATAGCGTTAGTAATATTAGTAATAATAAAAATAATATTGATGGAAAATTTCTTAAGCATTTTATTGGTGATGTCAATTCCAGATGCTTTATTAATTTTGGTCTTTGATCAGCTGAATAACCATTAATTAATTTTTTATAATATTTTTTTACAAAAATTTTAATTAATTTTTCTGCATAATTTTCTTTTCAATTTTAATTTGCTCAATGTCAATTTTAATGCTGTGTTTCAATTAAATGTTGTGCTTCAAATAAATATTTCAGTTTTAATGTTGTGTTTCAAAATAATATTTCAATTTAATGTTGGGTTTCAAATTAATATTTCAATTTATTGTTGGGTTTCAATTTAACATTTCAATTTATTGTTGTTTTCATTTAATAAAATCTTCGTTTTTTTTTTGTAGAAAATTGTAAATAAACTCTTAAAAACTCTTCGTTCAAAAATAATCAACAGCTTCGAATGAGTATATATTATTTACGTATCATTCTAATTTATTCTGTATAACAGTTAAATTCTTCATCGTCTACAATTATGCTATTCATTTTAGACTGATAATGAACGATTTCATCTTTTATGCTTATTCAATTGTATACGTAGAGATATTCAAGATCCTGATAAAGCTAATTTTGTTAATGTTCATACTGTGAAGATTGAAAAATTATAATTTTCAATGTTCACACTGTGAAGATAAAAGGAATCATTGGAAAAATTTTCTCTTCTTCATTGGAAAAATTTTCCCTTCTTCATTGGAAAAATTTCCTTCCTCGTTGGAAAAATTTCCCTATGTCATTGGAAGAATTTCCGTAATAAAACTTTTATTTGACGATGGCATTAATTAGTGTCTAGCAAATCAAACACTGTTCATTAGTGTTATCATTTGTTATTTAGCTATGCAACTAGAGTATACTGGCATTTGTATTAGTTACTAGTCTTTATACTAGTTAGCTATTGATAACAATAAGACAGTATTTTTATTATTTACTTGATACTTTTGTTTTATACACATATCACTTCGTATTTTGTTCATAATTTGCACTGTCTTGTTCTTTATTTATCTATGTAAGCTTCATCTTATGCTTTTGGCATAGGCATTCGAAGATAGCTGATATTCAGCACAAAACAATGGAGATAAAAATTAAAGAGAGTTAATTAAATCTTTTCCCAGTAACATTTATTATTAATTTTATTATTTTATATACATATTATTTGTTTCACATACATATTATTTCGTATTTTGTACATTATTTGCAAGGTCTTGTTCTTTTTTTAATTATCTCTGTCAGCTCCACCTTAAGCTTTTGCCATAGGCATTGGAGGATAGCTGATATTTAAAACAAAGCAATAGAGATAAAAATTTATGAAATTTAATTAAATATTTTCCCAGTAACATTTATTATTACCTTTTGTTGTTTTATATACATATTATTTGTTATTTTATTGTTTTATATACATTTAGCTTCGTATTTTGTACATAATTTACAAGGTCTTGTTCCTTATTTATCTCTGTAAGCTCCAACTTATGCTTTTGCTATAAGCATTGGAGATAGCTGATATTTAAAACAAAGCAATGGAGATAAAAAATTAATGAGAGTTATTTAAATTTCTCCCAATAAAATGTATTGTTATTTTTTTCTTCTTTATTTTATTAACTATATTCAATTATATATTGCTGTATTTAGAATGCAGATAAAAGACACAATCAATAGAATCATTAATTCGTTTTTTTTAATAAACTTCCTAAAATTCTTAGTAGCAACAAGAGATCTTTTAAGTGATTTTCGATTGATAATAGATTAAATTATCTTTTTTAAAAATATTATAAGTACGAGCTATTCACTTATTTACGTTTTCTTTATCTGTTTTTTTAATTTATTGATTGAAAAAAACCTCAGGGAATCAGTAGTTATTTTTATCCAACAACTTTAAAATTTCATAATTTATTTGCACTAATTTCAAGCATATAATAATACATGCTATATTGTCACATATATGTAATACAGTAATATATAACACTGTAAATGTTTACATTTTATTGTTTACTGAAATAAAAACCGTGTACACTAAATTAAAAAAAAAAAAAAAGGAATTACTTATTAAAGTAATTTATGATTTTTAAATTACTTTTATATTGGTTCTAAAAAATTCGTTACTTCAATAAGTACGATCAAAATTACTCTCATTATAAATAAAGAAGGATTTTATATCGTTATTTTATTTATCATGTTCATTGCAATGCCTTTAAGGAAATACTGAATTTAAAAGACAATTTTATGCATTTGAATACTGTGCATAAAATTGCTCAAGTTATTCAAATGACACTCGTGTTAATATCGAAAAAAAAATAAATAAATAATTGAGGTACTTAAGAAAAAAAAAAAAAATTAAGAGATGGCTGAATAGTTGAATTTCTTTAAATATTAATAACATTAATAAAAGGACTGAAGTTCGCAAAACCAAAAACAATTTTTTCTGATAAAAATTATCAATTCAAAAAACTTAAATTATCCATTATTAAATAGATAAAAAAAAATCAAAAAAATTTTTTTCCATTTATTTTTTAAATGTAAGCAAAATAAAAAAAAAAAAAAAGTAGCGTATTTTATCTCTTTGAAACATATGTATCTTTTCAAAATAATTATATTTTGCCGAAATTCGAGAACTGAATTCGATACTGAAAGTACAGACTTCGCTATATATCAGTGGGCAAAGTACGCGTGCCGCGCATTAGACCCCATTTCGGTAATGTAGTTACCGGTGATGACGGGTCTATCAAAGGGGGGACCAGAGAAGGCGTGGACAAAATATAAGGCAGGTGTCGAGCCCTCGTGTCCCGACGGGAGGTCCCAAGGAACCCCGCTGAGAACCCTACAAAGGCGGCGAGTACAGCCATATGAACCCAGGGGCTGTCTTTTGTGCCGCACGTGCGGCCACTTAACTTCCCTCGACGACCCCCTCCATCCCATTTTCGAACATCCCCCCCTTTACCCTCCCCTGATGCTTCACCAGGTACTGAAAAAGATGTTACTTTGCGCCGAGCAAAAAGGCGGTAAAGTTGACAGATGGCCACGTGTCGCCAAAGACGGCCACTTTGTCAATCACGTTTTTAAAGCGTAAATGATAGGTCCTTCGAAACACGTTGTTGGAGATGTTTAAGTTGTTCATGCAAAAAAGTTCTTACCAGAATGGTTGACAAAAGATGTTCCAAAAAGGGAGCTTACAAGTTTAAACAATTGTGAATGTGCAGTAGTGAAAATCTGTACATCCTTCTGTACAGGTCCTTCGTACCATGTTGTTGTAGATGTTTAAGTTGTTCATGCAAAAAGTTCATACCGGAATGGTTGACAAAAGATGTTCCAAAAAGGAAGCTTATAAGTTTAAACAATTGTCAAAGTGCAGTATACATGTTTTTGACATGATGGTGTCTCCCTTGTTCCAATGCTACACGCAGATCCACACGAAGTTGGACAAATCAAAATAAGCAGATGGTGGCATGTCCAGTTAGATTTTAAAGTGAAAATGATTTGTCGTTTAGAACGTGATGTTGACGGTAAAAGTGCTGCTGATAGTTGCTCATGCAAAAGTTCTTCAAAGGTACCACACAAAAGATGCATTAAAAGTATACTTGCGCATTGAAAAATTGTGGTTCAACACAAAATAACAGTCTTCATGTAAAGTGGCAGTTTTTTCTTTCGTATCTTGAAAAGATAAGAAATCTTGTTTTTAGTGTTACAGGATCCAAAGTAAGAAGTAAGCAGATGGCACATGCGGGAGTTTTATCCATTGAATATTGGTTATAAAATAGATAGAGACTGATGTGTTCTTTAGTTTTAAACTTAAAAATATGAGATCTTCAGAGACAAGAATAAAGAAAATTCTTTAAGAAAGGTTTGAAAACCAGAATATCGTAAAATGTGTATTTCAGATTTAATGCATTTTCAATAAACAATATATATATATATATATATACATTATGTACAGTGTAACTTATAAAAAATTATCCAGATATAAAAGCCCTATATATCATACCGGTCAGAGAAACTAAATAAAGTTTGGTTTAATTTGAGATATACACTCAAGAATCATATGATAAACAATAGTTAACAGTTCTTGAAAAAAATTCAGAAAATATCAAATAGTAACACCTATGATTCTTTTTTATTTAAATCTGGTAAACTGGTATCTTTCAAATACTATACTTTATATTAGCGAGTTTTCCTCGTCAAGTTAAGCAGATGTCTAATTCTAGAGCTAATTTTATAGCTTTAGGCTAATGGAAACATTTCACCCATCTAAATTTTAGAATGACTTGATCTTTAATGCTCAAATATTTACTCTACTGAAAATCTGCTTGCATCAAAATTATTTAAAAATTAATGATTTTTGGAAAAAAAAAAGAGGACTATTTAGAAAATTTCTTTTTAAAAAAAAAGGTTCTCCACATAAAACAGATAAAGCCTGATATCCTTAAGAAAAGAAATGAATAAACTTTCAATGAAAATTTTTGAAGAGAACCATACATGTGGGAAACTAAAAATATACAGCTATTTGATGGCAAAGTTATTGCTAAAGTATCTCTCAATCTACTAATTTTAATTAAATTTAAATCAGGCTCACACATATACACTCATGTCCATAAATTAAGGATAATGAAGTTCAGGCAAAGAAAGAGACAGAAGCAAAACAAATTTGACTTATTTGTAAAGTCCATTTATTAAACGAAAGGTAAAGAGCAAAAAAGATGCTATATGTTTGACATAATTAATAAAAATTGCGATTTTTACTCCCTGGAGTAAATTTCAAAAAAGAACCTATTTACAAAAAACAGTATAACATGGTTAGTATGATGGTTAATATGGAGTATGTCTCCCAGACGATGCAATACAGGCCTTACAACGCCGAGGCATGCTAAATATCAAATTATCAATCTGATCTTGGGGAATATTACACCACTCATCAAGCAATGCCCTCCAAAGTTCCGGTTGACGGGCTGCAATTCGTCGGCCAAGCATATCCCACACATGCTCTATTGGATTCAAGTCCGGTGAGTATGCTGGCCAATCCATACGGGTGATATCCTCCAATTGAAGGCATTCGTCTACAATGTTTGCACGGTGAGGACGGGCGTTGTCATCCATAAACAGAAATTCAGCACCCATGGCACCCCGAAACAAACGTATATGTTGTTCCAGAATGACATCCCGATAGATGTGGCCTGTCATCGTTACACTCTGAACATGCAGGTCAGTTCTGGAACCAAGAATAATCCCCAAACGAGCCATCCTGCACCCCAAACGAGCCATCCTGCACCTGGCGCTCTCCATATGAAAGTCCGGCGAGAATTAGACTGCCAACTAAACCTGGACTCGTCGGAAAACATCACACAAGACCACTGTTGCGGTGTCAACAATGCATGCTCTCTACCCAGGTTAATCGCAGGCGACAGTGAGTTGCGGTAAGTGGTACACATCTGACAGGCCTACGAGCATATAGACCGATGTGCCCTAAGCGTCTGTACACGGTCTGCCTTGAAACTGTCGTACCGGTAGCTGAAGAGAGCTGACGAGACAGGTCTGATGCTGTGCTCCGTCTGTTTCTTTTGGCAGTAACTGCTAAATACCGGTCCTCATTCGGCGTTGTACAAAACTTGGGGGCGACCTGTGCTGTAACATCTACTCACATTACCACCATCTTGGAATCGTTGCCAAAGCCTGGAGAGGACACTCTGGGCGATTCCAAGTTCCTCGGATACTTCCAGCTGGGTACGTCCACATTCCAGTCGTCCGATAATTCTACCAAGTAAAAATCATCCAAATGCTTCCTTTGTGCCAGAACTATGCGGTTATTGCACTGAAAGGCTTTTAAAGCGCTTGTGAACAATTTTACTTCTTTGCCACCATTCCTTATATACCCTCTCTTACACTCTCGTCATTGTGACGTACTATCCGCGCCATCTGGTGGTTTCCTGTAGTTTGCATATTCTTCTTGAAGATGTGTGTGATAATTCTACAGGTGAAATTTTATTTTAGAGTTCAATTTCTGTGTGATTCTGAATTATCCTTAATTTATGGACATGAGTGTATTTTACAGATTTCCGAAATTCCTGTACTTCATACACACCCTGCTCTCGCTGGTTTACATGATTTTCATTGAAAAGTTATGAAAATGACTTTTCTTCATGATAATAATGATTCATATTTACTTTTTCACAGAGTTGTGACTCTTTAAATCATTGCATAACTTATTCATTTATGTTTATATTAATTTCATTTGACACAATTTACAATGACTATTTGGGCATATAAACTTCAAATCAAGATAAAGTTTAAATGAAGAACAAACGAAGCAGTAAGCTAAATAAAGAGAAAGATAGTAATAAATCATTAAATAATTAGCACAACGTAAAAACTTATAATGCTATTCTCATTTAAATTTAAGGTAAATTCTAATATGAAAATTAATTGATATGAAATTTGAATTATTTGTGGGAAATTCTGTATCATCATCATCAATAGCACGACAGCCCGGGGTGGGCCAAGGGGGCTTTCCTTTGAAGAGATTTCATGCATTCCTTTGAGTGGCAATGGCCCTCCAATTCTCAACCAATATTTTTTTACTGCGTCTGTCCATCGCAATTTGAGTCGTCCTCTTTCTGTGACTTTGCCAAAACGAGCCTTTTTATAGGGTTTTAATCCTTCATTCTGAATACATGAGCAACCCAGTTTAATGTATTCATCTTAATACATTTTGTAATATCTGGGTCTTTATAGCATTTATAAATTTCTGCGTTGTACCGTCTTCTCCAACAATCACTTTTCATAATACCTCTAAGAATAGCCCTTAAAATCTTCCGCACAAATATACCCAAAGGGCCCTCATCAGATCTTGCTAAAGTCCATGTTTCAAAGTCCATAGATCAAAATAGGTCTAATAAGGGAATAATATAACAAGAATTTAATTTTTCTGCATATGATTCTGCACTGAGATTTGAACAGATTCTTTTTACACATAAAAGGCCTTATTGGCTGACATAATTCTGTTTTTTTATTTCAGGTAAGATATTATTTTAACAATTAATTTCTAATCCGAAGTATTTAAAACTAAGTACAGACTCACAAGTGTAAATGTCTAAGGTAATATATGGTGTATCCTGACAAATATTTCTTGTGGAAACCAATATTCTGTATCAACATGTGTAAAATTACTCATGAAAATATAATTAAAGTGATAATTTTTAAATTTATTTAATTAAACAAAAATTGATTATGTTTCATAAATAGTCCAGGTTTCACCAAAATATGTCTAATAAGGGTTTTATATAACAAGAATTTAGTTTTTCTGCACATGAATTGGAATTTAATCAGTCTTCTTAACCCAAAAAAAGGCCTTATTGGCAGACACAACTCTGTTTTTTATTTCAGGTAAGATATTATTTTGACAATTAATTTCTGATCCTCAGTCCTAAGTACTTAAAATTTAGTACAAATTCAAAAGTGTAAATGCCTAAAATAATAATGGGCGTATCCTGACATTTCTTGAGGAAATCAACTTGTGTAAAATTACATTAAAATTCAGGAAAATATAATTAAAGTGATAATTTTTTAATTCCAATAATTAAGGAAAAAATATATTATGGTTTTTTTTAAAGCTGAATTTAAAATCCATCATGCAGTTCCAGAATTTACTTTATAACTATCATTTGAGAACTATATATGTAGTTCAACTTTTGCATTTCTTTCAGTGTTAGAAAAGTCATTAAAAATTTCCAATTTTCAGGGATGCAAACTAAAATAAAGCGATTTTGCACAATAAAGTAGCTCTTCATTTTCAACTGACTGAACTGAATCTCCTCAATCCACGCTGCTTTAAATTCTTTTAATTAAGCAAAAAAATATATTAGGTTTTTTTAAAACTGAATTTAAATCACAACATGCATTTTTGTAATTTGCTTTTTAACTGCCATTTAAAAAATATATATGTAGCTCAACTTTTGTATTTTTTTCAATGCTAGAAAAAGTCATAAAAAATTTCAATTTTCAGAGATGCAAACTAAAAAGAGAAACGATCAATAAAGTAACTCTTCACTTTCAACTGATTGAATTGAATCTCCTCAATCCACTGCGGCCTGTTTGCCAATTGGCTGGCGCTCTGGCCTTTGGTACCCTAGGCTTCAGGTTCGAATCGTGGCGGTGGGTTGGATGTTTGTGAGTGGTTCGGAATCCACTTTAAACTGTAGGTTTCGGTCTGTTTAGCCTAAAGTGTGCCCAAGATGACCGTAGAGCGACAAACCAAACCAAACCAAAACGTCAATCCACACTGCTTTAAATTCCTTTAATTAAGCAAAATATATATATTATGGTTTTTTTAAAAAACTGAATTTTAACCCCATTATGCAGTTTTGGAATTAACTTCTTAACTATCATTTGAAAAATATATATGCACTCGTATAAAAAGTATATTCAAATGTATATACTCCATCTCTCAACTTTTTACATTTCTTTCAATGTTAGGAAAAGTCATTAAAAATTTCAATTCTCAGGGATGCAAACTAAAACAAAGCTATCTTGTACAATAAAGTAAGCTCTTCACTTTCAACTGACTGAACCGAATCTCATCAATCCACGCTCACTCCGGTGATGACGAAATGCATATAAATTGGCTTTCATTTCCATCGCCATTGGATCATGTCCGTTTCTGCTTTAACGAATCACACCTCGTAACAGAGACTTCGTTTCCATTAGCAGCGTATCACGTTTTCCTCTTTCTTAGGGCACTGTGGGGGCCCCCGATGTGCCCGAATGCATGTGATCATCAGTTTTGAGCGGGGAGGTTTTTCGGCACCTATTTCCTTCAAAGAGGAAATTCATCCATTTCCTCGGGTCGCCTGCCAGCGATTGGAAAAGCAGCAGAAGCAATTTCCTCCAGTTCGGGACAAAACAACAGGGGCGGAAATAGGCGCCTCCAAGACAATTTTTTTTCTTTTTCTTTTAACCAATCGGTGTTCTCCACCTATTTTACTATTAGCTGACATTGGCAATAGGAGATTAGAACGAAAAAGATTCCCCCTCCCCCCCATCCCTTTCCTTCCATTCCAGCCCTCTCTGTTTCGAATGCATCGAAGCCGAAGAGGAAGAAAATGGTTCTTTGGAACAGGATCTTGCAGAAGTTGGGCGTACTGACTAGTACTTCCTCTCTTGCGATTTTCTTTTTAGTTTTTACGTTTTCTTGTTCGAACAGGAAATTACTGGGATGAGATTTTCCAGCCACCTTTCCAAACCAATCTCTATGCCTGAATTGACAGAATTTGAATGTCCTGTATTACAAAATATAGCTGGATTTCCCTATGGTGAAAGACCTTTCCAAAGAACTAGAACAGGTGACATAAAATTAATTATAAAAGTTTCAAGACACGTAATACTTTGAATTAATCAAGGTATAGAATGCATGAAATAAATATTGAGATTTTTTTTTTTTTTTTTACTCATTGTTTTCAATGAAATTTTCCCGCCACCTTTCCAAACCAATCTCTATGCCTGAATTGACAGAATTTGAATGCCATGTATTAGAAAATATAGCTGGTTTTCCCCTATGGTAAAAGAACTAGAACTAGCCGCACGAAATTAACTGTAAAAGTTTTAAGGTACGTAATACTTCGAATTAATCAAGGTATTGAACCCATGAAACAAATATTATGATTTTTTTTTTTTACTAATTGTTTTCAACAATTTTAACAGAAAAAATAATAACAGATTAAAATAGTTCTTCTCTTTCTTCCTAACTCTGTTTTAAATCAAATAAAAATACATACATTAAAATGTATTTGTATTCAAATACATACAAATTATACTGATTTTCCAAACCAGTCTCTGTGGCTGAATTGACAGAATTCGAATGCCATGTATTAGAAAATATAGCTGGTTTTCACCCTTATAAAAGAACTAGAACAGGTGACATTAAATTAATTATAAAAGTATCAAGGCACGTAACACTTTGAATTAATCAAGTTATATAATACATAAAACAAATTTTGTGATTTTTTTTTTACTAATTGTTTTCAACAATTTTAAAAGAAAAACAATAACAGATTAAAATAGTTATTCTCCTTCTTCCTAACTCTATTTTTAAATCAAATACACATACATACATTAAATTTTTGAGAAATGGATTCATTTTTTTTTTCTCTTATTTTTTTTTTTATTAACGAAAACGGCGGTTAACCTCTTTGATAACCAATTGAATTTAAAGAACTCTAAAACAGAGAAGGATTAAAATGCCGCAGATGAAATAATATTGGTTTAGCTACAGTAAACAAATAACTATAGTTCTTCTCTGAAAATTACAGTGAAAATATTTCATTTGCTATCACAATAATAATATTCCTTTATATAGTTATAATAGTTTGTATATTTTAGGTTCCACCATTACATCATAGAGACTGTAGATTTCAACTAGTCTTTATTAAGAGAATCACTAAATTTTTCTCTTGAGCTCAGTTAATGTTTTCTTTATAAAAACAAATATCAATTGTATTTATAAGAATTCATTTGTCAATTTCGTATTTTATAAAAAGAAAATCTCCGTGAAAGATCATTATAAACCCTATCCAGTATAGTTAATGTTATGTCTTCATTCACTGCTTTTATAGCGAACTTTGCACTAGATTTAATATTTCTTTTGAGATTTGTTGCAACAAACCTGTATACTGGTTGTTGGTGTGGAAAGAGGATTTGAATGCCTCTATGTAGGTGTCTAAAAATATGTTTTATATTGTACCAACAAGGGCCTGAATGGCCGAGTGGCTAGCGCTCTGGCGCTCGGTACCACAGGTTTCGGGTTCGAGTCCCGGCGGTGCCATGGTTGTTTGTAGTGGTTCGGAATCCACTTTAGAAAAGTAGGTCCCGGTCTAATAGGATCGTAGAGCGTTGCGGGGCATTGCTACTCCGCGTCCGTGGCTTATCTTCAAGTTACACGCGCCCCTGGGTAATGCAAAGTGAGTACGTCTGTGCAGCACTTGCCTTAAGGCATCCGAAGACCAAGCTGTCTGTGTTTGCCAGCTGCATTAGAAAGAAATATTGTACCAACAAAATAATTTTAAAACAACCACACCAATTTTAAACACACCAATAAACAATTTTGAATCACGTAATCAGTTCAATAATAGTAAGTCTGGTGCCAAAGCGTAGATCAATCTATTATTTTAAAGGATCCAAATTAATTTCTTTACATTCACAAATAAAGAGCAATCGAGGGTTGCTATTACGGCTTTCTGAAACGTGAAGACTCAATGATAAATGTAAGCATTCTGTATCGACATCGAGGTTGCTTTACGTGAGTTTTTTGAAATTTCCCCATACAATATACAATTGCTCAGCAGTTAACACTTGACAGTTGGGAATGAACTCTTAAGGCTCGTGCTCACCAAGGCGAGAAGATGCAAGCGAAAAAATTTTACCAATCACTAGCCTCACCGCGGTCGCCTGAAATCGGTTTGCAGTCCGCCGCTTGGAGTTGCCCAACTTTCAACTCGAAGCGGTTTTTCACTAGGCGTAATGCTATTTCTGACGTTTCGCTGTGAAGGGGTCGAAAAATTTTGTCGCTTGCCTCTTGAATCTTCACGTCTCTCACCTCGGTGGGAACGAGCCTTTAACCACCTCATTCTTCGTAGCAGCCATTTCCCAATTACTTTTCATGCTCTAATAAACCAGGAAATTTAGGAAACCTAGGTTTGTTGGAAATTTTGTGCTAATTTTCAAGGGGAAGGGAACTCAACACATTTAAATTTTGGTATGCATTCATTAAATTATATAGGTGTTAGTTTATTCCACGACTTTTCTCCATCTTTTAGACAACTTGAAAATTTCGTCCCTCCAGCTCAGGTATTTGAGCGAAAACTTTTCTAAAGAATGAATGATGAAAAATGATCGAAATAGATGGAAATCTAAGGACGCCATATCTAATGAATATGGTGGATGGGGTAGAACATCCCAATCGAGCTCCAGCAACTTTTGTCGAATTGCCAAAGACAGATGAATTTGCGCATTACCGCAACGAAACGTCCTTTCATTTCACTATTTCTGAACGTTTTTGTTCAATTTCTGTCTTTTTATAATTCTTAGGACGAAGTGAATTTCAGGATTCTTTCCCAATCCTACCAGACACAGAGCTTCATAGGATGAAAACCTGCTTTTGACTGAAGGTGGTTCACTCCGCTTTCCCCAAGACCTTTTTCGATTAACATTATCCCTTCACTATTTGCTTCAAAAATGCTATCTCCTCGTTGCGTTTGTAGAGCTAGCCGCAATTGAAAATGCTATCCAGCCAATTTTCTCTGTTAAATCCTGTAGAACCCATGCATTAAAACGGTTTGAGTAGCCGAGCTTCACAAAGTATTCGAGGATGGTAGATTTTGATATTTTTATCGTTTCTGTTAATTCACGTGTCGTATAGAGCGAATAATTTCTTCTAAGCAATTTCGTCTTGTATGGGGAAAATCTAGAAACCTCCGGCAAAGCAGACTAGATGCCGATGCAAAATACTCTTTGTTGAGTCTTCTCGCTTTTAAAAGCAGTGACTGAAAAGCATAGCTTCCTTTTGTAAACGCTTAATATCATTTATCCAGGTAGAAAGTTAGATATTATAAACTCCGAGCTATTCTGAAGTATAAAAAAAAAAAAAAAGGAAGAAATTGATAGATTTACATTTTCTGCTATCTTGAGTTATTCTCAATCAATGTTTTAATCTAATTTTCAGCTGTGGCGAAGGACCTATCCGGTTGTCCTTAATCTTCAAGGTTAAAATCACCAGCTTTAAATCCAGCACATCATTTCCGCGCTGTTCTTTCAACTACAGCATCTTCACCATAAACAGACTATATATCTTGTTTGTTGTTTGTGTGGCATTTTTGCATTTTTTTATAGGTATTTATTGTCTTTCTGGTCAAAGAGAAGCATTAAATGCCTATAATACACTTTCTTTGCTTCTATTTTTAAAGGCATATGCAACTGACAAAAATTAACACATCATCACGTAACTTTTTTACAAAATATATTTAAAGTAGAGAATACAGAATATGTACGAATGTCATTTGTTTTCAATCATTGTGATATATTATGACCTTATGCTCTCTTCCCAAAATCAGCACTAACTTTCCAGACGATCTGATATAACTAGGTAGCTCTGTAAATCTATCAATTTCTTCATTTTTATATACTTCTGAGTAGCTCGGAGTTTATAATATCTGACTTTTATCAGAATAAGTTACATTAAGCATTCATAAAAAGAACCGTGCTTTCCAGTCACTGATTTCGGACTCAATAAAGTATATTTTGCATCGGCATCTAGTCCAGGAGTTTTCTAGATTTTCCCCATACAACACGCAATTGCTTAGCTGTTACCCATGTCCTTTTTTTCTTATCGTTTCCTATCATTTCTCATCAGTGGATTTCTCGTGATATGCATATGTGAAACACAAAGTCAACCAAAAGTGTACAAAGAACTGCTGTTCTATTAATTATTTTATTGCCAATAATTTCAAAGGTAGTCACTAAATGAATGAAATAATTTCTTTGATTACAAGAGTGATTCGAAAACGAAAAGTTCTTGGGCCTTTCGGGAAACTTTTAACACAATCGGAAATAATTGATACAGTTTATTTATTACTACATTAATTACATTACATTAAGTTTACTTAAATTACTACATTAATTACATTACTTAAGTTTACTTAAATTACTACATGAATTGTATGTATTTATATAGAAATGTATCTCAGAAATTAGAATAGATTTAGATACATCAATAATTGCAATAAATCAATTCAGAAATGTATGTTTCTTTCACAAATTTTAAAATAATACTTTTGCATTACTATTAATTTTAATTACAAGTTAATTCAACTATTAAGAAAATTTTTAAATATGGAATAAAAAAAACTACTTACGATTGTTCATAATTATAAAACTGTTATTATTTTATGCAAGATTTGATAATGACAAAAACGTTCATATTTGCCTTTCTTCGCTAAACAAAATTTCATCAAATTTCAGAAATTCCATCTGGAATCCCAAACTGAAGGAATTTATCTATAAAGAAGAGTTTTAATAAAAGAAGAATTTTTTACAATCAAATTTTTCAGTTTTATAAAATAATTATTTATAAATAAATTCATTAAAAATTTAATAGAATTGTACAAAATCAAATCACACAAACAAAGACAATATTAAGAGGAATATAAAGATACATGTTGGACAAATTAGGAGTTTTTATTGAAAACCATCCTATATATTTATCATATCTTTTGTTTTGCTTGCTTTGTTTTGCTTTTTTATTTGTTTCTAAAAAGCCTATTCCGTAGTATAAATAAGTTTTCTATGAGATTTAAAGATGAAAAAAATCGAATCTATAAAAGAAAGAAACTTACCTAATTAAAAATAAAAACACTCAATTAATTATGAAACATAATTCAAAGTACTATTGGTAGGTAAAAAATGTGTGTTTTACAAAAATTCCTATATATTTGTCATATCTTTTGTTTTGCTGTGGCGAAACAAAAGATAAAAACAAAAGATTTTTTTTTTTGTTTCGCCACAGCAAAACAAAACCAAAACCAAGAAAAAAGGCGAAATCCCTTACAAAATTCTATTCCACTAGGCAAATTTCATTGCAAGAACCCTAAAGCTCTGATTCCAAATCAAAGCAACAAACAACAATAAAAGCAACATACCAATCTAATTTTTAAAAAAATACACAATTATTTATGAAACATATTCAAAGTAAAAAGTCATGAAAAAGTTTCTTTATTGGAAAACATCCCATATATTTATATATCTTTTGTTTTGCTGTGGCGGGAAAAAAAAAAAAAAAAAAAAAAAGGCGAGAAATTCCTTGCAAATTTCTATCCCACTAAGCAAATTCCTTTTCTAAAGGAATCCATCACAAAAAACCGTAAAACTCCTCTTCCAGAAAGCTCTGGATTCCAAATAAAAGCTGCAAACAACAATAAAAGCAACAAACCAACGTAATCAAAAAATAAAAACACCCAATTAATTATGAAACATATTCAATATATTGGTAAGAAAAAAATTTCTTTATTGGAAACTATCCTGTATATACAACCTTTTGCTTTTGTTTGATTTGCTTTGCTTTTGATTTGTTTCTAAATACCATATTCTATAGTATAAATAGTTTTCATATGAGATTTAAAGATGAAAAAAATCGATTATTGGTATGAAAAAAATTTCTTTATTGAAAACCATCCTATGTATTTATCATATCTTTTGTTTTACTTGCTTTGCTTTTTTGCTTTTGATTTGTTACTAAACAGCATATTCTGTAGTATAAATGATTTTCCTATGAGATTTAAAGATGGAAAAATAGAAACAATCAAAGAAACTAGCCTAGCCTAATTCAAAAATAAAAACACACAATTAATTATCAAACGTATTCAAAGTATTGGTATGAAAAAATTTCTTTATTGAAAACCATTCTATATATTTATCATATCTTTTGCTTTGTTTTTGCTTGTTTCTAAAAAGCATATTCTGTAGTATAATAGTTTTCCTGTGAGATTTAAAGATGAAAAAAATCGAAACATCAATAGAAACAAACCTACTTAATTAAAAAAGTAAAACACCCAATTAATTATGAAACTTATTCAAAGTATTATTGGTATGAAAAACTACTTTAATGGAAACCATTCCATATATTTATCATATCTTTTGTCTTGCTGTGGCGAAACAAAAACCAAAACCAAAAAAAAAAGCGAGAAATCCCTTGCAAATTTCTATCCCTCTATGCAAATTTCTTCTCTAAAGAAATCCATCACAAAAACCGTAAAGCTCCTCTTCCAGGAAGCTCTGGATTCCAAATAAAAACAACAATAAAAGCAACAAACCTATCAATTAGAAAATTAAAATGCACAATTATTTATTAAACATATTCAAAGTACTATTGGTATGAAAAAAAATGTGTTTATTGAAAAAATCCTGTATATTGATCATACCTTTTGTTTTGTTTGATTTTCTTTTGTTTTTGATTTGTTTCTAAAAACCATATTTTATAGTATAAATAATTTTCGTATGAGATGTAAAGACGGAAAAAATCGATTATTGGTATGAAAAATTTCTTTATTGAAAACTACCCTATATATTTATCATATCTTTTGTTTTGTTTAATTTGCTTTGCTTTTGATTTACGTCTAAAAGCATATTCTGTAGTATAAATAGCTTTCCAACGAGATGTAAAGATAAAAAAAAAAATTGAAACAATAATATAAACAAACCTACTTAATTAAAAAATTAATGCAAATTAATTTGCAAATTTAATCAAATATTATTTGCAAATTTTGCAAATGGATTTGCAAATTTAAAAATGTCAAATGGGTTTGCAAACCATCCCATTATCAATCTCATTATCAAATTATCAATTTTGATTTGCTGTAACGAAAAACAAAAAAAGACGAAATCCCTTGCAAATTTCTATTTCATTAAGCAAATTCAATTCTCTAAAGGAATCCATCACAAAAACCGTAAAGCTCCTATTCCAGAAAGCTCTGGATTCGAAACAAAAGAAAAAAATCGACCCAAATAAAAAATAAAAACACTCAATTAATTATGAAACAGATTCAAAGTACTATTGGCATGAAAAAATCTCTTTATTGCAAAACCATCCTATATATTTATCATAACTTTTGTTTTTCTGCGACGAAAACAAAAACAAAAAAGGGCGAAATCCTTGCAAATTTCTATCCCACTAAACAAATTCCATCGAAAGAAATCTGAAAGCTTTCTTTCAAGAAACCTCTGGGTTCCAAATAAAAGCAACAAACAACAATAACAGAAACAAACCTCTCTAATTAAAAACTAAAACTCACGATTAATTATGAAACATGTACTGTTAGCATGAAAAACTTCTTTATTGAAAACGATCCTATAAATTTATCATATCTTTTGTTTTGCTGTGGCGAAACAAAAAAGGCGAAATCCCCTTGCAAATTTCTATCCCACTAAGCAAATTCCTTCTCTAAAGGAATCCATCACAAAAAAAACCGTAAAGCTGCTCTTCCAGGAAGCTCTGATTCCAAAGTCCTTGGAGACGAAATCCGTAGCCCAAACACCTTTTCCAAACGCCCCAAATCTCGTCAGAAAGTGATCGACTTTTCTTGGGAGAAGATACCCTTAGATGCAGTTACAGAGAGACGCTTATTTGCAATGTTGCCGGCCAGAAGGTCAGAGATCGGAGGGGGCGGAGCCTGATCTTTTAGCTCCTCCCCGATATCGGTGAAAGCCCGCCTTTTTCCTGGGAGACGACGGCAGCCAAAACAAATAGTGTCGGCGCTCATCGCTCATGCAAGCATAATTAGGAAAATTATTCGAGACGACCGAGATAAAGCTATTTATTTGTAGAGCTAATATTCCCGTTCTTTTCCTTTTTAGCTCGTTTATTTTTTTGTTGTTTTTCCGCCAAGCTGTGTGACTCGGTTATCGCGAAACCAGCTGATAAAATAAATGAAGGTAGAGGCAGGTGGGAAGGGGGAGGTTTGCCTTGAACTTGAAAAACGTAAATTATGATATTAAGACTGTTTAAATTTGGAATTCGAGGGACTTTTATTGAATAAAAATACTCGCAAATTGTATTAGAGAGAACGGTCTCACTGTTGTGAATCAGTAAAATGGGCTTTTATTCTTCAATTGATTCCATTTTCATTCAGCAAATTTTCCCCCACTTTCCTGATTATCATTTTTTGAAACGATTCCACTACTGAAAGTTTTTGTTTGTTTTTGCTCCTGGTTTTGGTTTTATCAGTCAAATTTATTTAATAATTTATAGTTTGTTCTTTAGTATGTGTTAAAAAGTTTATGAAAAATTATATATATATTTTAAATGTAATATTTAAAATATATATATAATATCGTTTTTATTGGACTAAAAGTTATAATCCTAAATTATTATTATATTATGACGCTGATTTCATATCAAATATTGAATCTATTGAAAACTACTAAATTATTATAAATTAAAATGAATAGATACATAAAAGGACAATTTTTTTAATTGAATGTACATTACGATTTTATTATATTGAACTTTTATTTTTTATTGGACTTTTATTGAACAAAAATATTTCGAAATTGTATTGGAGAGAACGGTTTCACTGTTGTGAATCAGTAAAATGGACTTTTATTCTTCAATTTGGTTCCATTTTCATTCAATTCATTTAGTTCAGTCAGTTATTCAGTTCAGTTTCATTTTCATTATTCAGTTCTTTTCTGATTATCATTTTTCTAAAACTACTCCACTACAGGCTTTTTATTTGTTTTTGCTCTTGATTTTGGTTTTATCAATCAGGTTTATTTTATTCTAAGTCTTTTTACATTTTTTTAAAATATTTTAAATGCCATAACTTTTAGTATAGTACTTAAAATATATATGTAAAAAACTATGTTAAAAATATACTTATGTTAATATTTATTTTAATTAATTATATGTTAAATAATTATTATATTATGATATAATAATTATTATACATATAGTGATTATAAATCATTATATAATAGTGATTATTATATTATGATTTTTATAATTATTATATAATTTCATATCAAATAATTCCTAGAGTATTTTAAACTTCAAATAATAATATTAATATAAATTAAAATGAATAAGATACACGAAAGGATATACACTATACAATACAAGGATAACGAATACAATATACACTATAATTTACAATCCGTGGTTTGATAATAAATGCATTTTTTTTTAATGTAATTTAATATTGCATCGTTTTTAACTGAATAAATTTGGAAGCTATAAATCTTCTGGTAAAATATAAATCAAAATTTTATTCAATTTTATATTGATTAAGAAAAAAAAAAAAAGGATATATTTTATTTTTAAAAATTAAATGAAAAAGATAGAATGTGTTATAAAAATGCTTCTTATGTAAAATTAATTTTATAAAAACATTTTTTTTTTTTTTTTAAAAGGATTTTTAAATAATTTTAAGTGAAGGCATGTTTAATGTATAACGAAAGTTTTGTTCATAGAACTCATCTCCGTTTTGGAGAACTTGAAATTTAAATAAGATCAAGGCATAAAAAAGGATCTCATGACATTGTTACACTACGTAATGCAAAAATATACAAGCATCTTTTTTCTTTAAATTTCTAAAATTTTAATTAAAATTTATATAAAAATCACTAATCATATTAGCATTTATAAAATGTTTATTTTAAATAATTATATTAATATCTCAGTAATTTCTTTCAAATGCATTTATGCACTTGCAGAGATGATCTAGCTGAGACCTGATGGCCGAATGTCTAGCGTTCTGGTGCTCGGTGCCACAGGTTTCGGGTTCGAGGTCCGGCGGTGCCATGGATGTTTGTAGTGGTTCGAATCCACTTTAAACCGTAGGTCTCGACTACCACTACTACACCACTCCACATCATTGTGTCTAGAGACAAGTTGCGCCTATACAGTTTGGGAACGATGTGGATGAGAGAAGTCTGACTGGGCACCGTGATGCTCTACGGTTATATGAAACCGGGGGCTACGACATGAAGTGGATTCCGAACCACTATAAACATCCAATGCGCCGCCGATACTCGACCTGAAACCTGTGGCACTGAGCGCCAGAGCGTTAGACACTCTGCCCTTCATCACCCAAAGGTCAAATATGACTGTAGAGCGTTGGGCGTAGTCTTTTTTACAGAGTAAAAAGAAAACATCTCCTGTCTCGAAATTTACCAGGAGGTAAATGGCCTTGGCCCACCAGTGTCTGTTGCACCAATGAAGAAAAAGATATGATCTAGCTAGAGTTACCCAGTTTCAGTATGTATTGTAACATATTTTTACTTTACTTAAATTTTATATGGAAAAAATATCGATAAAAATGAAGAATTTTCGATTGATGATTATTCATTGAAGTTTAAAAAAATAAGCAGAAAGATTTTAAATTCATTTAGTCTCAGTCTCCATCTCTTTAAAGAATTAAACTTCAGCATGGATAAAAAAAAATGGCTTTATTACAAAAAATTTTAAATTTAAATAAATTCATAAATAAGTAATTGATTTTTGTTAGTAAATTTTCTGTGACACACCATGAGAAAATTATGATTCAGTGAAAAATATACGGAGTCTCAATGTTATAATTTCCCCATTATATTGACATGTAAATAACTGTTATAACTATCGGAAACGAAACATGCGACTTTATGCTGTAGGTGGAAGTGAAATAGATTCCAGGATTTGAAATGATATCTAACTAAGAAAGGAAAATATAAATATGATTATGAAAAATAAATAAATTATTAATTTTTAATATTATTAATTGTTAATTGTATTCCTTAATTATTAATAGTGATTAAATTACAAGAGATGGATTGCATTATTTAATTCCACTTTAGAAAGTGAGATAAAATTGATACAATGACACCATTCTAAAAACACATTCCGAGAGAGGGAGAAGTTTGATTGGGCTCTGTGACGCTCTACTGTCCTATGAGACCGATACCAATGGCTTAAAGTGGATTCCAAACCACTACAAACATCCAAGGCACCGCTGGGATTCGAACCCGAAACCTGTGATATCGAGTGCCAAAGCATTGGTCACTCGACTATGAGGCCCCTAGTCGTATTAGACCGAAACCTACAGCTTAAACTGGATTCCGAACCACTACAAACATCCATGACACCTAACGCCAGAACTCTCAGTCACTCTCCCATCACGCCCAGGACATTGAGTTATGAGATATAAAGCAGCATTTTACTCAACCCGGGTACGAGTGATAACATACACAAGAGTATTTCGGTTTGAACCCGGCAGTATTACCAGTTACAGTTATTGCTTTCAGAATTTAGAAGACTCGATAGTAATTGTGACAACATGTATACAACTACCCATAAAAGTTCACCTGGTAGGCAATAAGTTTTCTTCGTCTCTCGTCACTAAATTATGTTACATATAAGCGATATACGAACGATGTACAGCAGGAAAAATAAATAAATAAATTAATTAAATTAAATTAATTAAATTAAATTAAGTAAATTAAATTAATAAATAAATTTTTGTAAGGATTAACGCATAGAGCAATGATAAATTAGAGCACATATAGGGAATTCCATTATGAAGTCACGACGCTGATCACGTATACTTCAGTAATCGACTTGATAATTCTCCCATTAATTTCTGTGAGATTTCTCACTTTGCTTACCTACATTGCCCAGAAAAATGGTTAAATGAGGATCTTTATACACTTTCATCGAGAAACTTTTGAAATGTGTGTCTTATTCTTTCACAAATATGTAAGAATTAAATTATTTGTCATATTGAATGAATACAGAATGTTTTAAAGGCAATTTCAATAAGCAATAAAAAACAATTTCAATAAAGCAATTTCAATTTTTTGTAATTCATATTATATTTTTTTTTATCGAAGCCTGCATCATAATGTGGCATGCTAGTTTGATAATTTCTATTTTGAGGAATAGTTATAATATTCATCTATTAATAAGAAATTATTTTAACCAATTTAGAATTAATTTTAAGAATGTATTTCAAGGTTTTGTAACTTATCATATGTGATGGAAGTTTGATAAACTTGTGGTGACAATCTATACTATTGCCGAGAAGTGGAAAATAAGTCCTATCGTACACGCATTTTATAACAAAAACTTCATGTGTACTCCAATCAAATGTAAATTTAACGTTTCTAAATATTCGTCGCTTTTATTTTTCGATAAATAAAATTACTTTGATATTTTGAACATTGTTAGAAAATTTTATATATATACATATATACATATAAAATTGTATATATATATAACTATATATATATATAATTATATATATATATATATATATATATATATATATATATAAGCATTTATTAGCATATTTCAAGGTTTTGTAGCTTAACATATGTGATGGTAGTTACATAAATTTTTGGTGGCAATCTATACTATTGGCGAGAAGTAAAAAGTAAGTCCTACTAGTATCATGCACGCATTTTATAACAAATGCTTCATGTTTACTCCAATCAAATGTAAATTTAATGTTTCTAAATATTAGTCGCTTTTATTTTTCAATAAATAAAATTACTTTTATTAGCTTGAACATTGTTAAAGAATTATAAATACGTTAATTATTATTATATATTAATATGTAAGCATTTATTAGCATTTATTTTAAAAGTCATTGTACGATGGAAATTATTTTCCATTTCTCGCCAAAAATTATCAAACTATGATCACATATATTAAGCTATAAAACTCTGAAATATATTTTTAAAATATTAATATTAATACATATAATTTATAAAGTATGCTTCAATATTATTGTACAATATTATGTAATTGTATATTTTTATTACTTAGTATCTATCTATCTATCTATCTATCTATATATATATATATATATATATTAATAGTATATATTAATACAAATATATAAATGTCTTTCTGAAGTAAAACTTGTAGAAAAGAAGTTAAGCTGCGATGTAGCGCCAATTCTAATACGGAAAGGGTGGAAAATGTAGCCCAAAACATTATATTCATTCGTAATATCGGAGCGCTTGTTATTTTATTATTACTGTATGGATTAACACACTACACAAGACTTAGTGTCTACTACTGAAAATGTAGCCCAAAACATTCTATTCATTCGTAATAACGGAGAGCTTGCTATTTTATTATTACTGTATGGCTTAACTCACTACATAAGACTTCGTGTCTACTCTACTAAGTCTTATGTAGTCTATTGTAGATTGTATACTCCATAAGACTTAGTGTCTTTTCGACTATTGTAAAGGAGAGGAACATTGTATTCTTAGAAGACTGATCGTTAGCACACGTATAAAGAAGTTTTGCATTAGTTGCTCACATTCTAGAAATTTAAACTACACTTCTTAGGAAATTCTTAGAAATACAATACGAAATTCTCAGAAAATTAAACTACACTTTGTATTTTTTTTCCTGGGTGGTCCAGTAACAGTATAATTCTACAAATGAGTTTTCATAAAGATACGCTTTATATTGGTTGATGTGGGGATTGAGTGATGGGAGAGGTGGGGGTCAGAATACCTCTCCGCATTGAAGCTTAGCAGCAAAAAAATTCTGACTAGAAAGTTAGGAACAAAGGCTACCAGCTTAAATATTCCTCCTAGTCATAACTTATTAGGAAATAGTTCTGGTGTTAGTTTGAAAAGAGATAGCATATCGGTTTTAAATATAAAATTTCTCATTTGTTAAAGACAATTTAATATTTTAATTTGTGCATTTGTAACTATTAAGTAGATAATTCAAAAATTGATGTCAAATTCATTCAAGGTTTATGCTAATTTATAAACAAATAAAATTTGTGCTAAAGGGCTAAAAATAATTGTTTATACTTGATCATACATACGGCGAAACAGGGAAGTAATAAAAAAAAAAAGAGTTGTAAAATAAGTTTTTAAAATTATATTCATCAATTTTTCATTTTATAACATTCTGCTTAAAAAAGCTTGTTTTTTAAGAGTTATATTTATCTTACAGTTAGTTTTTTCGAATGCCCCCTAGGGGGCGGGGCGAATCTTTCCTCGATTATCTTACAGTTAGTGCCCTGGCCTGGTGGTCAGTTGGTCTGCTCTCTGGCCTTTGGTAACACAGGCTTCAGGTTCGAATCCTAGTGGTGGAATAGATGTTTGTTAGCGGTTTAGAATCCACTTTGCCGTAGATTCCGGTCTCATATGATAGTAGAGCGTCACAAAGCCCACTCAGACTTCTCACCCACATCATTCCCTAACTGTAAAAGGGCAATTCAGCTGTAGCCACAGTGATGTGGTGTGGTGTAGTAGTAGTCCGATTAACGAGGCGAGATGCTGAACATCACAAACGCCATCGAGTCTACTTGTTTTTGAAACAGTGTCTACAACAATGCCGCCAGTGGATTGAACTTCATCACTAGACAAGGTGATGTGGTGTGATGTAATAGTAGCAATTCGAATCCACGTTAAATTTATAGGTTCCGGCCTAATCAACCCAAAGTGTGTAGAAAATGACCGTAGAGCGACAAACCAAACTTGCAGTTAGTGTTACAGTTCTTCATCGATCTAACAATCATAACTAATCTTTCCGGTACTGAAATTTTGAAACAAAATTTATTAATTTGATCTCAAAGCACAGTTTATGTTGGTTAAAAAATAATGATTTACTACTGATATTTAAAATCAATATCATCCATTATGGAAAATGATTCAAAAATCAGATTTTACTGATTTAGTAAAAATATGGAACACATTAAAAGAGATGAAGAATAAGAAATGACCAATAGGATTAAAACTTTTTGGAAAAAAAAACTTTTAAGTATGTTACATTTTTTCTAACAAAAGTTAGTTTCTTTTTAATCAAAGGTAAGGTTTTTCAAATCCATTTCTTACCAAAATTAAAATAAAAAATTTTTTGATACCTTTTATCTGGATTATATAGAAAGAGTAAACTTTTCTCTCAAAAAGAGAAAGAAAAAAATTGCAGAATGTCCATTACTAAACCAAAAATAAAATTTTCCAAAAAAAAACTACTCACAATTTAAAAACCTCGAAACTAATTTCCATTGTTTTTCCTTTTGTTAATTTTCTTTTCATCATCATCATTTCTTCTTTCTCTAAGTTCAAAATCATTAAAAGCTTTTAAATAATAGTAAAAGATAATCATGAAGGATTAAAAAAAAAAAAAAAAAAATTTTTTTGCCTTAATAGTTTCTTGAAACAGGCAACAAAAGCCAAACGTTTTTTATCTGTTTCAATCCCAAGTTTTCCCCATTATGTTGTTTTAATTGGAAGTAAAAGTTTTAAGGATTTTCTCATTAACCAAAAGGGGAAAAAAAAAAAAAAAAAGAAGATTCAAGGAAAGATGAGAGGAAGTAATATAAATATCTGTGGTCATCCATCCTAATGCACTGATGGACTTGATGTTTTTCTTACATTTTTCAAATGGAAGGAGAAAGGAAAAATATTTAAAATGCCTGGTCTCAAAACTCACCCTTCCCCGTCCACCCCGCACAGACATAAGGATTCAAAAACATTAATTGTTCCAACAGATTTTAACATCTTAAAGAAAAAAATTTTCTCTTCGACGGCATATACATTTTTTTTTTCTTGTTTCTTTTTCCATCAAAAGCTTTAGCTAATCCTTTTCGGAGAGCTGTTTTTAATTCCGCCTACCGTCGAAATTAGCGTCGTGGAAGACAAAAAGAATGAAAAGCGAGACGCATAATGGAAATAATGCGCTTTCTACATTAGAGGCCTATCCGCGGCTGATCTAATCAGTTGCTTCGAAGGACCAATGATGATGACGTCACCGCGTGCCCTGCCTTAATTCAATATATTTCCGGCTGCCTCCTTCCCCATAAAACCCAGCAAGCTCTTTTCAGCAGCCGCTTCAGCTAAAGCACAAGAAAACCAAAAGGGTGTTCCACTTTTTTTTTATTGTTTGATTATTTTGGAATTTTTTTTAATTTCCAAATTTTTCCACGAAGACAACAATAACAATAGACTTATTTATTAGCTGAACGCCGGGCGAGCGATGTTGTTTTCTAAGCCCGCTATCATTATCGGCTGATGGTGATCTAGAGGTTTTTCTGAAATATGGGAATTTTTGCTTTTCTGTCTTATCCAATTAACCTCATTTTGGAATATTTAAATGGCCGTGTTTAATGTCATGAGATGTCTACATGTAATCTTTTGCGACAGCAGTATTTATTTTTTATATTATTAATTGTATTCTTCTCTTTTTCCTGGTTATTTTGGTATTCCTTTTAAATTTCCAAATTCTTCCACGAAGACAACAATAACAATAGACTTATTTATTAGCTGAACGCCGGGCGAGCGATGTTGTTTTCTAAGCCCGCAATCATTATCGGCTGATGGTGATCTAGAGGTTTTTCTGAAATATGGGAATTTTTGCTTTTCTGTCTTATCCGATTAACCTCATTTTGGAATATTTAAATGGCCGTTTTTAATGTCACGAGATATCTACGTGAAATCTTTTGGGACAGCATTATTTATTTATTAATTATTATTTCTTTTCTTTTCTCTTTTTTTTTTTTTGTTATTTTGGTATTCTTTTTTAATTTCCAAATTGTTCCAGGAAGACAACAATAACGAGCGATGTTGTTTTCTAAGCCTGCTATCATTATCGGCTGATGGTGATCTAGAGATTTTTCTGAAATATGGGAATTTTTGCCTTTCTGTCTTATCCGATTAACCTCATTTTGGAATATTTAAATGGCCGTGTTTAACGTCACGAGATGTCTACGTGAAATCTTTTGGGATAGCTACATTTTTTTAATTATTAATTGTATTCTCTTTTTTTTTTTTTTTTTTTTGTTTTTTGTTATTCTTTTTTAGTTTCCAAATTTTTCCACGAAGACAGCAATAACAATAAACTTATTTATTAGATAAACTTCGGGCGAGCGATGTTGTTTTCTAAGCCCGCTATCGTTATCGGCTTATGGTCATCTAGAGGTTTTTGGAAATATGGGAATTTTTACCGTTCTAACTTATCCAATTAACTTCCTTTTGGAATATTTAAATGGTCATGTTTAAAGTGACGAAGTGTATACATAAAATCCTTTTGGGAGAGCTGCATTTTTTAAAATTATTATTTGTATGCTTTTCTTTTTTTAGGTATTTTGTTATTCTTTATAATATCCAAATTTTCCACGAAGACAACAATAACAATAGTCTTATTTATTAGCTGAACGCCGGGAGAGCGATGTTGTTTTGTAAGCCTGCTATCATTATCGGCTGATGGCGATCTAGAGGTTTTCTGAAATATTGGAATTTTTGCCTTTCCGTCTTATCCAATTAACTTAATTTTGGAATATTTAAATGATTGCGTTTAATGTCCCTAAATTGCTGTAGCGGATGTCTACATAAAATCTTTTAAGACAGTAGGTTTATAACTATATATGTTGTTTTAATTTTAAAAATAAAAGACATGCAAAATATTAAACAATTTTTCTAATTAACATAATAACAACAATAACAATAGACTTATTTATTAGCTGAACGCCAGGCGAGCGATGTTGTTTTCTAAGCCTGCTATCATTATCGGCTCATGGTGATCTAGAGGTTTTTCTGAAATATGGGAATTTTTACCATTCTATTTTACCCGATTAACTTCCTGTTGCAATATTTAAATGGCAGCGTTTAATGTCACGAAATGCCTACATGAAATCTTTTGGGACAGCCTTATTTATTTTTTATATTATTATTTGTTGTTTTTTTCTCCTCTTACAGAAATGAATTGAAAATGTGGGTGGTATTGTTTAATGAAATTTCGTTTAAGAAATAAAACCAGTCTCTGATTTTGTAAAGGCTCATTGTTGGATATGATTGAACTGGAAAATTTTTTTAAACTGCAGTCGTTAACAATCGCAATATAAAACTAACAAATTTTATTGCGCCTAATGGCCAGTCAAATAGCGCTCTAGCCGTTTGTACCACTGGCATCAGATTCGAATCCTTTTCCACATTACTTTTGTTTAAATTTTTAAAAAGAAAAGAAATTACATGAAACAATGCTTTTCGTAAATTTCTATTTGACTAGATTTTAGCAAAAAAAAATTAATCTAGATTAAATGATAATTTATCTAAATTCTTTTTCAATGGCGCAACAGCCCCATGGTGGGACATGGCCGTCTGTCTACTGGCAGATTCCGTAACATGAGATGTTTTCTTTTTCGGGTTAGGATTGTCAGCCCAAAGCCCTACAATCATATTACACCGGGACCTACGTTTAAAGTGGATTCCGAACCTCTAAAACCATCCATGGCCCGATCGGAACTCGAACCTGAAGCCTGTGACAAGCAGCGCCAAAAGCACTAGTCATTTGGCCCTCACGTCCCAATTTTTCTCAATTATGGCCTTATTTCATATATATTAATTATAATAAATTATTATATTATATTATTATTGGAAATTTTAAATTACATGCATAATTATGTATAAAATGTGTATAATACTATACACGTATACTCAGAGTTTGGATTATCCGAGCTAATATGGATTAAGCCCAGAAAAACTCACCCAGAAACCCGGAAAACTCACATCAGGCAGTCGACTAACGAGGCAAATTACTGAACGTCACAAATGCCACGGAGACTCATCGTTTTTGAAACATTGTCTATTGCAATGTCGCCAGCAGATTGAGCCACAACCCTAATGCTCCCCAGCGGCGTACTTTATCACTGGGGTCGGCGTACTTTATCACTGTACTAATTGGGCAGTATTTATGTCTTTATTTTGCAATTTTATAGAAAATAATATTTAATACAGTTCCTTACTTTATTATTTTTAGCTACCGTAATCTTATATTCTCTTTTTTTCAATAAATGAAATAAATATAAACAATCAAGTAGATTATGATTGTACAGCTTGGACCACTGAAATAAAATTTTGAAGTTTAAATTTCAAAAGATATACAATAGAAGAAGAAGATACATATAGAAGATAAACAATTGTTTGGCAGTTTACCCAACATTTTTTTTTCTTTTAGTTAATGATACCCCTTTACAGAAATGTAATTAGGGTGTTCTGGTTTTTTTAATTAGGGTGTTCTGGATTATCCAAGACATGATTATATGAGCAAAAAGTTCCTAATTTAGAGATCTAAAAGTTTTCAAGAAAACGACTTGTGCTGTCATACTATAAGAAATAAAACAGTCTTAAAAGTAAATTTATATTTATTCAAAATGTCCATTTTTTATCTAAAAAAATTCTAATCAGATAGAAATTTGACGCGATAAATTACAATCAAGGAGTTTAAATAAATTAATAAGCAAAATGTTTTAAATAAAATATTTAACTTTACATAACAGGTATTAATCAGTTTCAAAAGGCAGAGGTACTGCTTTTTTTTTTTTCAATTGCTTCTATTAGCTTACACTCTCCCTATATATATATCTTGTTCAAATTTTCAATCGTTCATAAAACACTTTGTTTTTTATTCATCCACTCAAGTTCAAATACATTTTTTGTGAACTTGTAGTGGAGGACACTTGATGTTAATACTGTTTTTCAAATATTAATTCAGTAATTAAATTTAATTAATTAATTTTAGTTTATTTTAGATTTAAGTTGCATGTATCTACCAATAGATGGCGCCAGATAAACTTAAAAATGAATGAAAATTATTTATAAAGGACTTTCTGCAATATAGTGAAAGAAAGTAGGAATTGACTTAAATTTTTTTTTTTTTTTTTTATGTTACTTGTTTTTGTTGAAGGTAGCAGTACATATAAATGTTCAATTCAGCACTACATTTATTACGGATAATCATAAGATTTCTATTAAATATAAATAAGCAGTTTAAATAGATTTTATTACCAAAATTGTTAACTGTTTGGAGATAATTTAAATACTAAATTCTTGAAAATTGTTAATTTTTCATTTAGTTACATTTAGCGTGAGGTCCAATGCTACTCTAAAAATTTTAAATCAACTTTTAAGCTTTTATAAGTTGATCATTTCTTAACATTGCTTCTTTTAATGTTTTATTGTTTAATTAAAGCTTCAATTTATAAATGTAAAAAAAATAGTGAAAAACTTATTAAACGGTAACTAAAGACATGGATAGATGGAGTAAAATTTTTCACTATTTTTTTACAATTTCAAAAGATTAATTGAATATAATTATGCCTTTTAATTATTAATTTACCTTTTTATAAATTGAAGTTTTAATTAAATTAATATTATTAATTCGTAATAATAGTAATTAATTAATTAATATTGTATTCAATTAATTCGTACTAATATTAATTTAAGAATTAATATTATTTTATTAATTCATTCGTTTATAAAATAATAATAAAACATAGTAAATTAATCATTATTCGTGTTTTTATATCATGATCACAAAAAACACAAATATAAAATGTATTGATACTTTTTATTAACTTCAAAAACATAAAATTAAACACATAAGTTTCTTTCATTAAATACATAATTTACGTTAAATATAGAGTAGATATAAGAACAAAAGTTTTTAATATATGTATTAAATGCCAACCAGAGCTTTGAAAGTTTTAAAAACGAACTGATCATACTTATTTTTAAATTGCAATCAATAAAGTGAAGAAAACGATTACGATATTGATTTAACGATACGATTATTAATTAAACGATACTATTATTAATTAAACGATTAACGATACGATTACTTCAGATTTCGAAGCTAATATTTTTCAACTTTAAGATTTCGATATCAATAAACACTCTATATGTGTCCTAAAAGATTCAGATATCTATGCACTTTCCTTTTCTAGGATTTCGGATTTCTAGGATCAGGATTTCTAGATTTCTGTCATCTTTTACTGACAAATGACAGATTTCGACTGAACCATAATCCTTGAAGTAAACTCCCTCAACAACCTTGAATTTACCGAAAATCCCTCACTTCACGAATTGGTCATATATAGAATGAGAGGCCTTCTTGTTAAAAGATGGAAGGTCATAAGAGCTCCATCTTGATCCTGCATTTGGGACGAATGAATGTAGTAACCAATCAGGGTATGGCATCGATCTGTCATCCCTTCCTCTCCCCAGCAATCCGAGATAGAGAAAGAGGGAAAAGCGCTCCAGGCTTTTGTTTTTCCGCATTCCTTCTTTACAAAGAAAGAAGGCGAGTGTAGAAGGGAGAAAGGAGAAGAAAAAAAAGAGGAGAAGAGTTTTGGGGGAATGTAACAACCCTCGAAGAGTGTTTTAATTGATTTCTTGCTTTTTTTTTTTTTCCTCAGCTGCTTTGGATTATTTTGATTTGTGTGTACAAACAGAATAAGTGGTATGCGGAGTCGACTGCGCGTGTTGGCTGGAAAGTTTTTACACTGCGCATACGTGAAACAATTATTATTAATAATATTATTTATTATTTAATATGAGTAAATCAATTAGAGGTTAAAATCAGTTAAATTAAAAATTCCACACTTTTTTTAAGTACTTAAACATATACTTGTTAATGCCAAATTTATTTGAGCAACTTAATTGGGTTTTTTTTTCTATTTTGAACATGCATATTTCACTGAGTCCAAGAGAAATTCTGTCAACTTCAAAAGCGCATGAACAAACATAATTTGGAGGTTATTGGATAATATATGGTGTTGACTGCGCGTGTTGGCTAGAAAGTTTTTTCCCTGCGCATACAGGAAACAATTGTTATTATTATTATTTTATTAATTAGTATGAGCAAATCAATTAAACGTTAAATCAGTTAAACTTAAAATGCAACACTTTTTTAAATTACTTAAAATGTTTAACTTATTAAAGTCAGGTTTATTTGGCAAACCCAGTTGGACTTTTTCCATTCTCAGTATGCATATCTCACTGAGTCCAACAGAAAGTCTGTCATACTCAAAAGAGCATGAATTTATTTCTCAATTTAACTTGATAATTCCACGGATTAACCTGATTCGGCAAAGCAATACATAAGAAAAAAATATACAAAAACCTTTACAAGAAATAGTTTTAGATTTTATTAGTCCATTATGTATTGATTACTGAATAGTAGTAAATGGAATACTTTTACAAAATTGAAGAATAATCAATTCTAAAATATTTGAAAATAAAAGTTGAATTTCTATGAAGTTTTTTGAAGATAAGAAAAATTAATTTTACCTTCAAAAAAATTCATAGAAAATTCTTCTTTGAAAATTGAAATCTTCATAGAAATTCTTTTTTGTATTATAACACATGCCTATATGCATAAATCCTTTGAGTGTATTTGGGGTTTCAATAGCAGAAAATTTAATGATAGACAAAAGTTTTTGAAATAGTATACTTTTATAAATAAATTTGTTGATATCTATTCATCATTAATTTACGATATGTAAGGTTCGATTTGTCACTGTACGGTCCTTTTTGCACAGTTTAGGATAATTGGACAGCGAATTACAGTTTAACGTGGATTTCGAACTACTCACAAACATCTATGCCCCCGCCACGATTCAAACCCGAAACCAGTGGCACCAAAGGCCAGAGCGCTAGCCAATTGGCGACCAGCTGCTATGATATACAAGGAGAAAGGCAGTTATTCTATTGATTAATAAAATATTAAGTATTTTTATAAAATTATGGGGAAAAATTAGGATTAAAATGAATTTTATATCTATTTTGTTTATCTAATTAAAGACTATTTTTTATTGTTATGTAGCATCTACATTTATCTTTGTACTTGATTAAAGATTTAAAGAGAAATAAATTAATAAAAAGAAAAAAAAAAGTGGATAAAAAAAAAAAGAATCAGAAAGTAAATGAAATGAATACAAACAGAGATGTCAATAAAAAATAACGGAAATAAGGACTTGTCATTTAGTATTTCGAAGATAAATAAAGATGAAAAAAAAAAAAAAAAAAAACCTTCCCATTTTGGGGAACTTTACTTTCTAGTGGAGGTAGTTTAACTGTCTTGTCCATAAAATCAGTTTTATAATACTTAGATGCTTTTTTTGAGATTTATTCCCTCAAGAATTTTGAAATGTCATTATTTTAAATACATGGTTATTCTGAATTCTTTGTGCCTAATATGTGCTAATGTCAATTCATTGTTAAATTATATTATTTTTCATCTGTGCGAGCTGATGAAATAATTTGCATTCGCTATTTATTAAATAAATATTAACTAATTATTTAAATATTAACAATAATAACTATTGAGTTGAGACGCATGAATTTAAAATTTATTGCTATAAAAACTTCTAAATTGGTAAAGCACCAAACAGCGTTTGTAACTTTTCATCAAAGTATCATGGATGGCAGAAGACCTTTTGTGACCCAATTATCCTCTAGTAATTGATAAAAGTTCATCGCAACTTATCAAGTGCCTCCTTCTATCAATATAGCAAGAGTTGACTATATAGTGTACATAGTGCTTGTATGAATCAAATTATATAATGTTAATTATTTCTTTTTTTGAATTTTAGTATTAAAAATGTAAATATAAATATTTTAAATTTTCCTTGAACATACATATTGTATGGGGTGCCATTTATTCTTCATTTATATTATTTTCAATTTAAAAAAAAAATAAGGATTTGCATTCTTTGCTTACATATAATCAATTTAGCAAGAAAAGCATCTAAAATTAAAGTACACATAAAAAATAAATAAAGGTTATTTAATCAAAACAGAAAATTGAATTGACTAAAAAGTTAAAAAATGCATACTGTAAATTTAATCTTAATGGGAAGGTTTATGTTGCAATAAATACACATAGAAAACTGCTAATTATAAAATGTAAATCACGATTACTTAAATAAAATATACAATTATCTGGAAAAAAAAGAAGTTTTTTTTTAAAAATATTATTTGGTTTTAAATCTGTATCGATTACATTTTTGGCATGAGGTTAGTTAAAAATAAGGAAAGATACCTTATTTAAATTTTATTAATTTAAGTTTTCATTAGAATATGCATTATGGTTAATAATGTTATTTATTTCAGGTTGGATAAAGGGGTGTCCTACAAGGTTGCTCAATATCAATTCGTTTAACAGTAAAAAAAGTTTCTTACTTATTAGAACTAAAACAACAGAACAAGAAATAGTATAATGAGGCAAGATATGAAATTATGAATAAACATTTGACATAAAGTTCAATTTAGAAAAATGGTATTCTGACTGTAAAGAAGTGAATAAAAATATTTCAATTTATTCAAGTGAAATTTATTCATGCTCAAAATCCAGATTTATATATAACATGATTAATTTCAAATGCATAGATGTTAAACAAACACTTCAAAACACATATAAACACAATTAACTTCAAACGTACATATACAGGAGTGAGATCTGAAAAATCTTTATAGTTTTATAACTATTATAATTCTTTCAAAATAATTAATAATAATAATTAAAGTTCGTTTAAAATAAATAAAGAATTGTTTTAAATAATGAAAATAAATAATTATTAATTTAATAATATTTAATTATTAAAATAATTATTAATTAATAAAATAATTAACTAATGGAATAATTAAAGTACATATTAAGAAAACAAAGGAATTTATATATTGATTTTTAAATTTGATAAATATTAAGAAAATTTTAAAAGGAATTTTATGATAATAAATATTGTGCCAAAGTTTTAGTCAGAAAAAGTAATGTCATAAAATTTTTGTATCAAATTAAATAAAAACAAGTTTAAAGTCAAATGTGAGTAGTGCAAATTAATGCATCGTTTTCAACACATGTGTACTTTTGTAATTTCACAGCTTCTGATGTGTTTTAAATTTTAGATGATTGACTATTCAAGTATTATTGGTGTAAATGTTTATTAATCAGAAAAATATTCTTAAGAATATCTCTGTTGCTCAAGAATTTAAACACAACGTAGGTTGAAAAAGCATGAAAACAGAACAAATATTAAATCATAAAATGCATTTTCGAATGAAAATATGTATTTTAATTTTTAACAAATATAACAAATATGTATACAAACATATATCAAATGTATATAAATTAATGTCAAAAGTAGCATTTTTATAGAAAAATATCTATACTTAAAATACATTAAAAAAATAAAAGAAACAGAAAAATATATGTATTAAAAAAAGTATTTTTTTTTTGCAAAAAGCAATTTAAATAAACAAAAAAATCTTTCATTTACACATTTACTTTGTATTACTTGTATGTATAAATTGCAATGATGATTCAAATAGAAATTGTCATAGTTGTAAAAGTGTTCTTTGACCATCGATGAAAATATGTCTCCTATAAATTCTTCACGAATGCAAAACTCAAATTATATTTGACATCCTAGTTTATACAAATACACAAGTTTCATAAACATCCTTAGTTGTTTTTTATATAAGATCCTACAGAAAGACGCAGGTGTCTTATTTTCCATAGACAAAATACAAGCGATACTTTTCACACAGCTCACGCTTCCAAACATACTCGCAACAGCATTATCCTCTAAACTTTAAAAACGAGAACCGTCTTTTATTTGGAAGCAGATACATTTTTCTGTACCCTACAACACATTTCTGTTTCCAGTCAGCTCTTTTGCCAGCATATTAACGAGCCTCTTTCAACATGGTATTCGGTATGGAATACCGAATTTTTCCTCATTCCTGTATGGATTTTCTCCTCCAGTAGTCTTTTTGTGCGCAAAGCGGTTATTTTGACCAATCCATCATCAGATAAGGCATCTGAAGAAGCAAGAAGTACACAACCACAACAACAGCAACAATAAAAAGGACGTTGGGGAAATGAAAGAAGAGGGAAGCCGAAACTCGATGCCCCCTGCTCCTTAACGATAACGTTCTTGGAAAATTCCGTTGTTGGATTAGCTTAAAAATATTTAAAAGATCTTCCTTTTAGAAAAGGGAGAGGAAGACTTGAAAGAAGGGGACGTTATCTTCCTCAATTCTCAACAGTGACAGTACTTCTCTCTCTCTTCTTCACAACAAGCATATATTGCTTTTTGAAAAGATAGAGCAGTATATAAATAGACAAAACAGTCTTCCAAAGTTTGCAAAATTGTTATAGAAACAGCAATATTTACTTGAATTGCTTGTATGTATAAATTGTAATGATGATTCAAATAGAAATGATGTATTTGTGAAAAGTGAATATTTGAACATAGATGAAAATACGTCTGCCTATAAATTCTTCACAAATGCAAAACTTAAATTATATTTGACATCCTAGTTCAAACAAATACACAAACATCCATAGTCATTTTTTATATAAAACCTATAAAAAGAAGCAGGTGTCTTATTTTCCATAGACAAAATACGAGCAATACTTTTCACAGCTCACGCTTTTAGACATTCTTGCAACAACATTACCCTCTAAACTTTAAAAACGAGAACAAAAATAAAAGACAGTTCTACTTTTATTTGAGGCAGATGCATTTTTCTATACACTACAGCAAATTTTTGTTTCCAGTCAGCTCTGTTTTGCCAGCATATTAACAAGCCTCGTTCAACATCAGTATGGATTTCCTCACCAGTAGTTTTCGTCTGCGCAAAATGTTACTGTGACCAATCCATCTCAAATAAGGTTAGGAAGAGCAAGAAGTAAACAACCACAACAACAAAAAAAGGATATTGGGGGGAAAATGAAGAAGAGGGAAGTCGAAACTCAATGCTTCCCCCTTCCCCTTAACGATAACGTTCTTGGAAAATTCCGTTGCCGGATTAGCGTGAAAATATTTAAAAGATCTTCCTTTTTAGAAAAGGAAAGAGGAAGACTTGAAAGAAGGGGAAATAGCGCTACGTTATCTTCTTCAACCCCAGCGACAGTTTTTCTTCTTCCTACATTTTTTTTTATTTTCCAGTAAGAAGCTTACGCTTTGGAAATGATGTCCTTAAAAACTTTGTCGCACGCGTGTGTGTGTGTGTGAGGAAAATGCAAATAAGACGCTAAGGAAGAAGGGTGGGTGGGGTGGAGTTGAGATGAAACTCGCTGCCGGCTTCGAGAGACACAGGAGAACGAGGGAAGGAAGGAGGTAGGCAGCATTTTGACACAAAAGGTACACGGCGGTGTGTTGGAGAGAGAGAGAAGAGGGCGGAATGGAACGAAAAGGCAGAAACTTTGTAATATTTTTCCACGTCGGGGGAAAGGGGAATGGTAAAAAGATGCAAGGGAAGGAAATTTTTTTATTACATGTTTCGGGGGGTCGAGGAAAGGAAGGGGGTGGTGAGAGGAAAGGAACTTCAGCAGATAGAAACTAGTAAACATCGCAGAAGCTGCCGCCTATGGGGAGTCCGCGAGGGAAAAGCTCCGCGCTTTCGTTTGGCGCGCTGCGTTTTCACTTTGCATGTTGAGTGGATGTCAGAAGCAACACAATTAGGAGGGAAAGAGGGGTGTGGGGAGGGTCGGGGCCGAGAGGTGTCGGCTTCCGCTCGCAGCAGAGTCCATTACCGACTTGGAAACTCATGGATATTCATGAAGACCCCAGATGCGACTGGCGTTGAGGCAACCCTCCCCCTCTTCCAGAGAACGGAATGAGAAGCCTGATGATGAAGTCACAGAGAAAGAGGAACTCCCTCGGGTGCAGCTACCCCTGAGGGGTGGGGGAAAGTGAGAGATAGATAGAGAGTGAGAGAGAGAGGGAAGAGTCATAAGCCCACCCCCCACCTCCGTCCCCTCCCACGAAGTTCACGCCCAATTGATCCGTATCGCAATTTGGTCCGAAATGAAGCGGTAATTGAAATAATGTACCATTTCCCACCAGGCGTTGCGTCTCGCATTCACTCGCGGGCATCGCCGTCATCATCATCATCCTCATCACTCCCACCTCCACCTTCCTTCCACCCTCGTCTGCTGGGATGAGTAAGGTTAGGGAGTGAGTGAGAGGCATTCGGGGATTCGAAAAGAATGTTTTCTTTCGTGCCGACGTCAGCAAAGGAAGGCATTGTATGAATTTCCGCGCCGAGAAGAAAATACACTGGAATTAAATGCATTGACATCAATCGCAACGCGCATTATGATAGTCGAAGCGTTGCTGCTTTATGAATACTTATTATGAGCATTAAGTGAGGTGTAAGGTTTATCCAAGCAAATGCATCTAAAAATGCTCATAAGATATTGACCTTCGTGATGTAAGTAGATTAACGTCTTTTCAAAATATGTCTTTTCAATTTAATGTCTGTAAATATACATCAGCAAATTTTATCATAAGGCAGATTTAAATTCTAAAGAACAAATTGATTTTTTTCATTAATACATAAATTAATAACTAATTAATTAACTAATAATTCAAATTGAAATATTATAAATTATTAATATTATAATCAAACAAGTGCATTTGACACTTGAATAAAATCGCTATGTCTTGAAAAGCTAACAGTTTTCAGCAATTCTTTAAAGTATGTAAAATAAATGAACACCTTGGCATACAGGTCATGTTGATCCGATGTTTTTATTTATTTTTTTATTGAAATTAAAAACATTTAGGTAATTTTAGTTTGGTTTGTCGCTGTACAGTCATTTTTTGCACAGTTTAGGCTAATTAAACTATAGGACCTACAGTTTAACGTGGACTCCGAACCACTACTATTACAACTACATCACACCACATCACTGTGCCTAGAGCCGAATTGCCCCTATACAGTTTGGGAATGATGTGGGTGAAAGTTCTGACTGGGATTTGTGAAATCTACAGACACAGGAAACTGGGACCTACAGCTTAAAGTGGATTCCGAACCACTAAACCTCCATGGCAGAACCGAACCTTGTGGCACTGAGCGCTAGACACTCGGCCATTCAGACCCTGATTCCGAATCACTAACAAACATCCATACCGCCGCCAGGTTTCGAACCTGAAGTCTCTGACACCAAAGGCGAGCACTAGTCATTTGGCCATCAGATCGCCATTTATAGTAAAGTTAATTTAAGAAAATCCGAAGAAGAAATGGTCAATCACACCATTTGATAACTCCACCTTTCGGGAAGTCCTTCTAGATCACAACGCTTTTGGGGCAATAGTATACTGTAAAACGTTTTTCAAAGTATGTCTTCTGAAAATGATTAATTTATTTTGCAGTGCGAATTGCTTAGTATAACTACACTCATGTCCATAAATTAAGGATAATTCAGAATCACACAGAAATTGAACTCTAAAATAAAAATTTCACCTGTAGAATTATCAACACATCTTCAAGAAGAATATGCAAACTACAGGAAACCACCAGATGGCGCGGATAGCCACTTGGTCACAATGACGCTGAGTGTAGAAGTATATAAGGAATTTGGCAAAAGTAAAATTGTTCACAAGCGCTTTAAAAGCCTTTCAGTGCAATAACCGCATTTAGTTCTGGCACAAAGGAAAGCATTGGGATGATTTTTTACTTGGTAGAATTATCGGACGACTGGAATGTGGACGTACCCAGCTGGAAGTATCCGAGGAACTTGGAATCGCCCAGAGTGTCCTCTCCAGGCTTTGGCAACGATTCCAAGATGGTGGTAATGTGAGTAGATGTTACAGCAAGGTCGCCCCCCAAGTTGCAACGCCGAATAAGGACCGGTATTTAGCAGTTACTGCCAAAAGAAACCGGAGCACAGCATCAGACCTGTCTCGTCAGCTCTCTTCAGCTACCGGTACGACAGTTTCAAGGCAGACCGTTGTACAGACGCATTAGGGCACATCGGAATGTTTGCTCGTAGGCCTGTCAATGTGTACCACTTATGAACTCACTGTCGCCTGCGATTAACCTGGAGTAGAGAGCATGCATTTGACACCGCAACAGTGGTCTTGTGTGATGTTTTCGAAGAGTCCAGGTTTAGTTACGAATACTATTATCAGATTCTCGTAAGGACTTTCATATGGAAGCGCCAGGTACCCGTTACCAAGAGAACACCATTAGAACGACACCGTTACGGTGGTGCAGGATAACTCGTTTCAAAAGTAGGAATTATTCTTGGTTCCAGAACTGACTTGCATGTTCAGAGTTTAACGATGACAGGCCACATCTATCGGGATGTCATTCTGGAACAACATGTACGTTTGTTTTGGGCGCCATGGGTGCTGAATTTCTGTTTATGGATGACAACGCCCGTCCTCACGTGCAAACAGGACGAATGCCTTCAATTGGAGGATATCACCCGTATGGATTGGCCAGCATACTCACCGGACTTGAATTCGATAGAGCATGTACAATAAGGATATGCTTTTGGCCGACGAATTGCAGCCCGTCATCCCCTTCCCACCTGCCAAACGGAACTTCAGAGGGCATTGCTTGATGAGTGTTGTAATATTCCTCAAGATCAGATTGCTAATTTGATACTCAGCATGCCTAGGCGTTGTAAGGCCTGTATTGCATCGTCCGGGAGACATACTCTATATTAACCATCATACAACCATGTTATACTGTTTTTGTAAATGAGGTTCTTTTTTGAAATTTGCTCCAGGGAGTAAAAATCGCAAGTTTTATTAATTATGTCAAACATATTGCATCTTTTTTGCTCTTTACCTTTTGTTTAATAAATAGACTTTACAAATAAGTCAAATTTGTTTTGCTTCTGTCTCTTTCTTTGCCTGAACTTCATTATCCTTAATTTATTGACATGAGTGTAATATAAACCATATGATATATTGGAATTATGCTGACCACCTTTATGCTGATTGTATAAGAAAATTGGATTTAGGGCTTTAAGATTTATAAGAATCATTTATAAAAAAGCATCTAAACCCTCACATTAAAATTTGTTGAAATCAGAGTGAAAAGAAAAATCTTCCAAGTTTTAAAGTAGCCTACGATCTTACATAAGCCATAGCCTATGTGCATGTTAAATTTGAAAGCGCCAAATGAAATGTGAATTTTTTATAAAGGAATTCTTAAGACAAACATACGGATTTACAAGTTTGTATAATTACCTCCATAATCATTTTAAGACGTATAAAATATCAAAATAATTTTATTTATGTATATAATAAAAATTGCACATCTTTAGCGACGTTGAATTTGCATTTATTTAGTGTTTTAATAATGAAAGCCTTGTTTTTATACGTGTTTTATGATGCGACTTTTTTTTTTATCTTTCCCGCCTTCACCAGTAGTATATAAATTCACCAAAAAATCCAACGCATGTGTTAGGCAACAAATTTCTGAAATACATGCCTAACATTATTTATAAATTACTTAAAATGTTGTCTGATCAATAGATTGTTATACATATTCATCAAAATAAAAATTATCAGGCTGATATATCACATATATAAATCAGATATAACTTGCATATAAGCATACGCACAGTATAAGCCAGGCTCGAGGCCAGTGAATAGCTAGAGTGCAAGAGGGACGAGGTTCGAATCAATTGACAATGTTGTTGGAGTCATTGCTTTTAGAAACGAAATGTCTCAGTGGAGATTGTGGCAATATGTACAGTGAGTCTCGCATCGATACTCAGGCTGCCTGGTGAGGAATTTTTGGTGTTATACCCCATAAGACAAGCAAATGCGAGGTACTTACCTTAAAAATTCTCCTGGAAGACACTGCTCCTGTCCTTCGATGGTATGTTATTTATAATTAAATATATAAGTAGAACACGAGTCTCACCAATATTAAGGTAAATTAAAAAAAAATTGCAAATACTTAATAAAATTGCTTTTGAAGCATTTTATATTCATTCAATAAACAAATACATCAATTCTATGTTTCTGTGAAAAGAATAAGACCCTCCACAAGTATATCGACATTACTATACCCACATTCCCACTTAACTATTTTTTCAGTGCTACACAAATGATAAGCGATGAATACCATACAGCTCAAAGGATGAATAACCAAACAGGGTGCTTTGCATTTTCCATCTATGATAACACAAACCGATTTGGAGTGCGTCCGCTAGCGATACTGCAGCTTACACATTCAAATATGGAGGTCTTCTGAAGAATTTATTGTAAGCTGTGGCGGCAAAATGAGGTGTCCCACAAGCACTATGTGGTGCACCCTGAATAATTCTGACTCAGTCATATATGTGCTGCTCTTATGCCAAATGACATCATTTGAGAGTGATTGGAACTCGAAGACACAACAGTTGAAATTTTCCATGCACAATAGAACAATGAATTCCAATTTTAAGAAAAAATGCATTGAATATATATATACTAAAGCCCTGACTTTTCTGTACAGACAGCTCTAAATTCTATGTATCATTTAGATATAAATGTTTTCTAAAATAAATTATTCCCCCTCTCGTCCCCAGTAGCATCTGTTGTTTCTTACCCACTTGGTAGACAGCAACATCTAGATCAAGTCCAAGAAACCATGTGGTCTCATGGAAGATGGGAAAGGGGAACAGCTTCTGCCCCGTAGGTAGCAGTCTGACTTAGCTCCCTGACGCTGACTTTTTACGGGGCAGGGTTGTCATTCCTATTCCCAACGTTCTACAGTCACTTTAGACCGGGACCTACTGCTAAAGCGGTTTCCGAACCACTACAAACATCCATTGCACCGCCGGGATTCAAAACTTGCATTAAGCGCCAGAGCGCTAATCAATCGGCCATCAGTCCCCAATAGCACCTTGTTAAACTAATGTGCAACAAGGCTGATGTCCGTTGCAGTTCACTTCATTCAGCAAACAGCAGCTTCTATAAATTGTGGCAGCATATATAACCATCTCACATCAATAATCAAGTTGTCTGGTGACAGTTTACGGATTTCTTCCATGAGATTCGTAAATATGGGGCAATTACTCTTAAAGTTTTCTCTTATGGCATAGGTATTTGAAACATGAAGCCTACCGGATGTACAAAAAAGAAACAAATTTAGTTGCAATAATGGAGTTATATTTATTTTAAAAACAGATCCATCTATAAATTTATATATATTGAATTTTTATTTATTTTTTTTTTAATCAGTGTAAATAATTATTTCGAGAGGATTGGCCGTGTGATTAACGCTTTTTCGCTCGTTGCCACAGGTTTCGCGTTCGAGTCCCGGCGGGTGCTATGGGTATTTGTAGCTGTTCGAAATCCTCTTCAAACCGTAGGTGCCGGTCTAATATGACTGTAGAGCGTTGGCGTAAGACTGACAACTCTACTCCTTAAAAAGAAAAACATCTCCTGGCACGAAATCCGACAGTAGGCAGATGGCCTTGGTGTACCATGAGGTTGTTGCGCCAATGAAGAAGAAATAATTATTTCACTTCAATTTACATATTGATTGAGTAAAATTTCCAAATTAATCTTTTTTAAGTGTAATACTTTAAATGCATTAAATTTAAACAAAAAAAAAAAAAAATCTATATTTTTACTAAACTCAGAAAAAAATTTGCGTACAATTAGCAGAGAAAGTGAATGCAGAGAGTGAGAATAAAAAATTGCACTTTTTTGAGAATAAACAAATTGCCCTTGCATTTCTTAATATTCATGCAAGTTTTATTTAAAACATTTTAAACTTACAAAATTATATAGTGCAAGATGGCATATTTTTTCATGAAAAGGCTTTAATTATATTCTAAAACATATTTTTTTTCTAATAAGTCTGTTTGTAGAAAAATATACAGAAATACACAAAAGTAAAGCTTTGATTTTTTCACTCAAAATTAATGTTCCTTATTATATATATTTTTTTCAAATTCAACGCAATTTTAGACGAAGATTAATAGTTAGCTTAAAGTTAAATGAAATATTTTCAACCAAAGTTAGTTATTAAAATGAAAGTGGAACAATTTAACGCTATTTTAACTAAAACTTTTTATGTTGTTGCTGTTTTCAGATGATGAAGATTCTAATCTAAAGTCATTCACTACTAGAATGGTGCGCATGTAGTAAATTTAGTGGGGACTGATGGCCGAGTGACTAGCTGTGCCATGGATCTTTGCAGTGGTTCGGAGTCCACTTTAAGCCACAGAGGTTGCTCTCTAATAGGACTATAGGCTGACAACCCCTACCCCGAAAAATAGTAAAAACATCTGCCAATAGACAGACGGCCATGGCCAAAAATTGACTGTAGTGCCGGGAGTTAATTAGTTAGTTAGTATACATTTTTTGAAGCTACACTATTCTCTTTCTATAAAGGATTTCCGCCTTATTTTGGTTTTAAATATTTTAATCTTTCTTTAATTTTAAGAATTTTAATTTTAAGACTTTTAATACATTTTGAGAATTCTGTTATACAATAACATTTTATACATAACATTATTAGAAAATTTATGAAGAATGTTGCAATAATTAATTTGTAAGGTATTTTACAGAATTGTCTGACTTCCTTGTAGAATACATTTTTTTTTTTTACACAATTTAGCAAAATTTATGAAAAGAATTTTTGTAATTTAAAAAATAGGTAAATATAAAAAAGGGATTCGATGGCAGTATGACTAGTGCTCTGGTGTTCGGTACCACAGTATTAGAGTCAGGGTGGTGCCATGGATGCTTGAAGTAGTTCAGAATCCACTTTAAACCATAGGTCCAGATCTAATAGGACTGCAGAGCGTTGGACATAGGACTGACAACCCTACTCCACAAAAACATCTCCTATCTCGAGTGCTTCAGGTTCGAATCCTGGCAGTGGCACGAATGTTTTTAGTGGTTTGGAATACACGTTAAACCGTAGGTCCCTGTCTAATTAGCCCAAAGTATGCGAAAAATGACCGTAGAGCGACAAACTAAACTACTACAGTGCCCAAAAAGTAAGGCCAATTATTTTTTTTTCAAAAACTCTTTATTTATTCTTCCAAATTTATTTCATCGCTTTCAAAGTAATCCCCTCCGGACACAATGCACTTATGCCAACAGTTTTTCATTCCTCAATGCATGCTAAAAACTCATCAGCAGGGATGGCCTTCAGAGCGCGACGATTCACATTGAATCTTTTCAATCGACTCAAAACGGTATCTCCGGAGTGGTCTTTTGAGGGAATAAACAGAAGTCGCACGGTGAATACGGCTGTGGAACGATATGGGTTTCATTTTTGGCAAAAAAAAAAAAAAAAAAAAAAACCACGAAGAATCAATGCAGTGTGAGCTGGCGCATACAGTGTTTTCGGTACCAATCGAGATTTGACGCGTTTGAAGCCCAACATGGAATTGACCGATCCTTTTGAAATTCCAATATCATCAGCAAGATTTCTAATTGTAAATCGACGGTTTGCAAGAACCAAATCTTTAATTTTTTGACGTGATCTTCGACGGTTGAGGTTTGATAGTCTGCTAGAGGGCTCTTCGTCTTCAACGCGTTCTCTGAATTCTATGAACTGTTTATACCACATCTAAACATTTTTTTCCGATATAGGAATGCTCACCGAATACCTTCTGCAACATTCTATATGTTTCCGCAAACAAAATTTAGTGCAAGTTCTTTGCTCTATTAATTCAGACATTTCAAAAATCGCCGGAATCAGTTTTAGCATCTCACAAAGCCAAGCGTAACTCAAACACTAATGAATATTTGACGTGAAATCCCGGAGGTGCCATGAATGTTTGTAGTGTTTCGGAATCTACTTTAAGCCATAGGTCCCTGTCTCATATGACAGTAGAGCGTCACTTCAGACTTCTTCCAATCAGATTTCTTCTTACCCACATCATTCACGAACTTAAAAGGGGAACTCAGCTCTAGGCACAGTGATGTGTTGTGGTGTGATGTAGTAGTAGTAAAACAGTAGCAAGTCCTCCCCCTCTGTATTCCAGTAAACAAAAACACTTTCTGATTTACAGAGTCATCGGCATAGACACTGGTATTTTGGATTAGGTATGTCACGTTCGATTTCATACCAATCACTTTTAATTCGAAAATTATTGCTCTAATATTTATATTAATAAGCCTCGTTAAACTCTAATTAAAAGAGATTATTACTATTAATTGAAGCATTTATACGTGTCGGGAATGTTTTTCCCGAAACGGGTAAATAATTTGCTATTAACAACTGGACTCTACTACCAGTTATTTTCCTTCTTGCATACATTAAAAGCCCTGGCATTTATTTCTCCCTTTGGTCTTTCTTACTACGATGCGAATTAATACTGCTGCTGCTTCAGAACAAACTTCCTCGTAAAAGCGAATAAATTGTATGAAAAGATAATACATACTTAGACGAAACAGTTTCATTTACGTTTCAGATTTAATCCCTGCATTACAAACCCTAACCCCCTCCCCCTTGCGGAAGCCCCAAAGCACTCCCCTGTTAAAAGAGGAAAAGGGACCGCCCCAGCCATCTCAGGAAACAGCAATGGAATATTTCAATTCGAGGGGCTTAATCCTGCGCCCCTGGAATTTCTCCGTCAGAGGTCTTTACCGCTAATAAAGGCGTCTATAACACGCAATCAAATGCGGTGCACACAAAATGTTGCCTGGGGCTGTTCCCTCTGCCTTCCCTCTTCTGCCCTCCATTCTCTTTGCAGAAACGTCCCTCATTCCACTTATGCGAGGATATGGGATATGCATAATGAATGAAGGAGATAGGGTGGGCGAGCGCGGAGGACATGGGTGTAGGTAGGGCGGGGGGGCGTTCTCATTACGATGCCGTGGCGTCTCTCCGGGCGAACCCACCGAGTTTTAGTTTCCTTTTAGTTTTCGGTGGAATTCGGATGAACTGTCGTCAGCTTCGTTTCATGGGAAAATCGTGTTAAGACTTACAAAAGATTTTGTAAGTTATCCTCATTAAAAATGCTTGCATGCCACCAAAAGTTGCCATCGGGGTGGAAGAGTTGGAGAGGGGAAGTGTGGGTTGTGCTGCGGTTGAAAGCCCCGGATGGGGATTTCGGTTTTGTTTGGTTTTGGCTTTTGTTTTTCGTGGGTTCGAGTTAACGCACCCCTTGTCGGTTGTTTATCTTGCTGCCGGCTACTGTTCTCTCTGATGTAGTTACTGAAGTGTTCTTAAAAGATAAAATGTTTGTTAAATTCTGTTTAGGATTAATATTTAAACTAAAGACTAATATTTTGCTGTTGGTTGGTTTCTTGATGTAGTAACTTTTATTGATTTTATATGACTACATAAATAAGCAGTTTAACGTCAACGAAATGCTTTCTTAATATATATTTAATTTTAATTTAGTAATACAAAACATGATAGTTTTAAATATATTTAAAAAAATCAGTATATTTTTGGCTTTTCCTTAATTCAAGAACACGTAACATAAACGTAACATGCAAAGCAATTCTAGAACACGCAACGTAAGAACACGTATGGTCGTTTTAACTTAATATCTTTATTTAAGGGAAACAAATTATCAAAAAATTATAATGTATTCGAATATATAGTAAACATATTTTCGGCTTTTCCATAAGTCAAAAAACAATTAACATAAACGTAACATGTAACGTGATTCAAGAACATGCAACGTAAGAACATGTGTGATCGTTTTAACGTAATTCAAGAACACGTAACTTGTAACGTTATTCAAAAACATGCAAAGTAAGAATATGTATGATTGAACGTAAATTCAAGAACACACATGTAACGTAATTCAAGAACACGTAACATGTAACTTAATTCAAGAACATATCACATAAGCGTAACATGCAACATAATTCAAGAACACGTAACATATAACGAAATTCAAGAACACGTAACATGTAGCGTAATTGAAGAACACGTAACATGTAGCGTAATTGAAGAACACGCAACGTAAGAACACGTATGAACGCTTTAAAACAATTCAAGAACATATAACATTCTATTCGGTTCTAATATGAGGTTCTAGTTAATGACAAGTTAACCCTTGTCAGCTGTTTATTTTGCTGCCGGCTACTGTTCTCTCTGATGCAGTTACTAAAGTGTTCTTAAAAGATAAAATGTTTGTTAAATTCTGTTTAGGATTAATATTTAGTTCCTTGCGGATGGCTGGTTCCTTTATGGTGCAGCTTTTATAAATTTTATATGACTAAGTAAGTAAATAAAAAGTTTAACATCAACGTAAGGAATTGTTAGTACTTATTTTGTTTTAATTTAGTAATAAAAAACATGACAGTTTAAATCTAATATCTTTATTTAAGGAAAACAAATTTAGAAAAATTATAATATATTCAAGTATATAGTCAGTATATTTTCGGCTTTTCCATAATTCAAGAACACGTAACATAAACGTAACATGCAACTCGATTCAAGAACACGTAACATGTAACATAATTCAAGAACACGTAACATGTAACATAATTCAAGAACACGCAACGTAAGAACACATATGAACCTTTTTAGCGTAATTCAAGAACACGTAACATAATCGCAACATGCAACGTAACTCAACGACACTCAACATAAGCGTAGCATGTAACGTTATTCAGGAAAACACGTAACATAAAAGTAACATGTAACTTAATACAAGAACATGTAACATAAAAATGGCATGTAACGTAATTCAAGAATAATTAACCTTTAACATTATTCAAGAACACGTAATATAAACTTAACATGTAAATTAATTCATGAATACGCAACGTAAAAACACGTATGATCGTTTTAACATAATTCAAGAACACGTAACATGTAACGTAATTCAAGAACACGCAACATAAAACGTGTATGACCTCTAACGTAATTCAATAACACGTAACATTATATAAATACGCGTTTTTTGTTCTTTAATTGCAAAGAAAAATATAGAAGTACTTTTAGCCAATCTAAATCCACATATTTTTATATAATTTAACAATTTCACTTTATAATTTCGGTTTTTAATTATACATTAAAAAATTTATAAAGCAATATTTTTAAAAAAATTACTGTTCACATAACTGATGTTTTTTCAGAGTCTTTTTTATCCTTTATTAAAAATAAATAATTATATAATTGAAACTTCAAAATGGGTCAAGCTGGTTAAAAAGTATAGTCAAAATATATAATACATTTTTTTTTTTTGATGATTCCAACACATTACATACTTTAATAATCTCTATATATCAATGGATGTTTATATGTTCGACATTTTAATGTAATTTATAATATTATATAACTTATATAATATTTTATATAACTATATTTCATTATTAGTATATACATAACTTTATATTAATAATGTAACTTATAAACTATAATAAGAAGCATTTTATTTTTTATCGGATGTTATTCTTCTTTAATCTTCTGTCTAGCCAAAAATTATATTTATAATTGAAACTAGAATGTTTGAAAGATTATTATTAAAAGATATTAATTATTATCTACAGAACTTTTTAATTATTTTTCGTTTTTAAGTATCTAAAAAATATTAAAGATTTTGACAGTTAAAATTATTATTATTATTATTATTCTGCAAAAACAGTTCCTGAAGATTGAATATAAACGTCTAACTGGTATGATATGTTTACCCTACTGGATTTGACTGTCAAAATTTAATTATGTTAATAAATTTAAGATATGATTTTTGCATCATATTACAGACAAGAAATTGTAATTCATATCATACATACGTTATTCTTCAACGATATTCTGAGATAGTTGTTTGCTCATATAATTTAATACATATCAACTTAAAACTACTGACGCGACACTAAAAATGGTCATGTTAAAGTAGTTTTAAATTTTACACTTATTGTGTCATAATGACTATAATGTAGTAATAGATTAGTATATCTTATTTTTTGAAAAATGATTGAACAATAAAATTTTTATTTTAGTTTATAAAATATTTTTTTTTTTACGATCTACATAGCTTAATTCATGATTTAATTTTATTTAGAAACTATTCATTGAAAAATAAGAGCTTCATCAGAGTCAACTTTTTTTCTGAATAAGTTTTAAAAAATATTAATTTAACCATTCGTTTTCGCCAGTGAAATCCTTTACCGCATTTGCATTATCACGGCAACAACGTTAAAAATGGTCATGTGACTCGTCTGGAACTCGCTTTTTACCTAACGTTTTAACATTTAGCGTTACGTAATCTATTGGCCATATACATAACACTTTACATGGTAATATACCGAAGTGAAATACAGTGTCTTAGAAAATTGCAAACAAAATATGTGTGTATTTGAAAAATAAAAAAATAAGTATGTAATAATATTATGTATCATATATATAGAGAGAGGATTCTATTACCTTTTAATACTATCCACAGAATGAGTGACAGATAAACCCTGTCGAGCTGGAGTGAGGCAAAACTAAAAAAAGAAAGAAAACATTGAGAGAATTCTGAACACCAGAGAACAATGAGAGACAGAGGCACAGAATTTTTGATCAGCCACCGTCTTGGAATAAAGTTAAAAAATAAGAGCTGTCTTTTTACAAAGTTCCTAATTGGTTGTGAGATTGCCAAGGAGTTATTTATTATTTTTTCCCCGTCTGAGGTGGGTGTAGTCCTTATACCCTGGACGAATATTTTCCAGCATCAATAGGATTTTCACCTAATGTACAAGTGGAAAATTACAAATAAACAATTTTCGAACTTTCAACCGATAGTAACTTCCATTTCCATAATTATATCATATAAAAATTTAATTTATAATTACAAAGTTATGGCATATAAATACTGTTTTAAAACTCAAAATATTAGACTAGGAAGACAAATTTTTCATATATATATATGAGTGTGTGTGTTGCATTGAAATTAAGAATTTTCCACCCTTTCTTGAAGTCTACAGTAGCAGGCATCGCTTATTCATTATGCCCTTCGTTACACTGGCTAAAACTGTCAGTGAAAGACAAAAACAGTCTAACATAGATCGTAGAGCGTTGCGGGGTATTGTTACTCCTCGTCTGTAGCTTATCTTCAAGCTACACGCCCCTCCTGGGTAGTGCTACGTGAGTAACGGTGCCGTCCTTGCTTATGGCATAAAGATTAACTGTCTCAGTGTTTGCCATCTGCCTTTTTTCCCTAATGCAGCTGGAAAACACTTAAGACAGTTGTCTTGGAAGCCTTAAGGCAAGGGCTATACCGACGTTACTCACTTAGCACTATCCAGGAGGTGCGTGTGTAGCTTGATGATAAGCTTCGAACGAGGAGTAACACTACCCCCGCAACGCTCTACGATCCCGTTAGGCCGGGACATATGGTTTTAAGTGGATTCCGAACCACTACAAACATCCAAGACCCCTCTGGGACTCGAACCCGAAACCTGTGGCACCGAGCTAGCCAGCCATTCTGGCCATTCAGGCCCAATATGCAGGAGTAGTGGATGAAATAAATAAACAGAGGGTTAATAATGTAGAGTTTTTGTAACACAACAATATCACAATGCTAATGTGTGCACAATGATCCTGTGGCAACTAAAGTAAGCTACATAAAGTTTGCACTCCAAATCATTGATGTTAAAACAACTCGTGACTCAATGGCAATGTGTGAAATTATAATATGCAGGGTAGCTGAGGTTCAAATCCGCTGATGGTATTGTTGTAGTTACTACTTTCATAAGCTAGAGATTCCATGCTAATTGTGACAACATGTGTAAAAGCGTCTCGCATCGAAAATCAGGCCGCCTGGTTGGAATTTTCTATTGTACAACACCCAAATAAGGAGCAGTTAAAGCTCCCCCTCCCCCTCCAATGCTCATAGGTGAGCTGCTCAGAATATACACAAATGAAATATGATTATCACCGATGTTTAAAAAAAAATATACTAGTTTATTAAAAGTAAAAACTAAAATAATTACTGTGTTTCTAATTAATGAAAAAGTATTTCTATATTAAGTTGAAATGCTTAAAATATAAACTAAATATTATTAAATAAGTTAATGTAATTATAGTACCGGCCTGATGAGTGACAAGTGCTCTGGCGCTTAATGCGACAGGTTTCGGGTTCGAGTCCCGTAAGGGCCATGGATACTTGTGGAGGTTCGAATCCACTTTTAATAGTAGGTCTAATATGACTAGAGCGTAGCTGTCAATCCTACCACGTAAAAGAAAACATCCCCTGTCTCGAAATCTGCCTGTAGGCAGACGGCATTGGCTCACCATGGCGCTGTTGCGCCGATGAAGAAGACTATATTTATGCAGATAGTTTGTTATACATCAATAGATCTTCATTTAAATATATATCATAAATAGCTCACCAACGTCTATGAAGAATGAACATTGTTTTTTGGGATGACTTTACAGTTAACAATCACTCATTTAAGAGTTATATGCGAAATTTCTCACCGAGATGAGTGGCTATCAATGCAAGACGCTACTCACGTTGTCACAGTCGTCGTCGTTTTTGAAAGGAGTGACTTCAATGGACATCGTTATTGGATTCGAACTTATGCACTAACTGCCCCTTTTTCCAATGGGCGGCGAGTAAAGGTGTATGTATTTATTAACTTACAAATAAATACATATTGATGTCTGGATTCTAACTAACTAAATTTATTTATTTCATAGAAAAATTAGAACTTCGTAATGAGAAATCAAATCAAATTCAAAATAGCGAAAAGAGATATGAACATAATATATATATTTTACCTCTACAGTAGAAAACAAATGCTGATTCGAATCCTGGCTGCATGGATGTTTGCGAGTTGTTCAAATCCATGTTAAACTGTTGGTCCCTGTCTAATTAGCTCAAACTGTGCACAAAATGACAGTAGAACGATAAACCAATCTACAGTAGAGAAAAGAAAATGTTTGAAAAATGAATTAAAAATTTTGTTTCATAAAATAAGATGCATCACCATTCTGCAAATATATTTGCAAATATAAGAACTGAATAATACACAGTCAGAATTCTATTTACATGTTCTGTGTAAAAAAGTATTCGGAATTGATAGTAGGCTTTAACGAGTGGAATATAATAATGACAGCACTTGACCATGCATTTTGTCGATACGTTGATTGAGGTAGGGCCTTCAGTTCTTCCAGTGAATTTTCTTTTATGGCTTCAACCATAATCATACCGCCATCTTCAAAGTGACAATTTTAACTTTGGGAGCAGAAAAAAGAGTCTCATGGTGCCGTAACAGATAAATATGGTGCTTGGTCAATAACATTTTGTTTCATAAAGTTTGGTCATTTGGTCATTAACATTTGTTGTAGGTGGTGTCAGCAAAAGCTCAGAAAATCCTGCCTTCAGCGATCTACTTTCGATGCTCTTTTTTTGGACAAAATTGAGCTCTTTCAAAAACAGTCGTGCGGCGACGTGTTTCATTCCCAAAATATCCATAATGTTATAAATCATCATAATTACCATAAATTAATAATTCTCATAATGTTATAAAGGGAGATAAAAGATACGTTGACTTCTTTAGCCAACTGTCTCAGACTCAACGATTTTTGGCTACCAACTTCTTGCTTTTGTTGACATTTTCATCGGTCATAGTAGTTGAAGATCGACCAGAATAAGGCCAATTAACTTGTTGTAACATCACGAATTCTCAGGTTTTTTTCGAATGCTTAATACCGTTCATATGCTTGATTTTTTTTTCCTTGCGCGATTTATCGTAGGTCTTTTGCAGCATTTTTTTGCTATTCATTGCACATTTTGTTTGGAATCACAAAATTTAAGGCAAATTCTTTGTTTAACTCCTTTTTCAATTGTAAAAATTGCAGAAAATCCAAAATGCTATTGCCGTTGACAACGCACTCAAATTTCCCATGGTTACTAAGTAGTCTCTGGCGTTCGGTGCCACAGGATTCGTGTTCGAGACCCGACGGTGGCATGGGTTTTTTTAGTGGTTCGGAAGCCACTTTAAACCATAGGTCCTGGTCTAATATGACAGTAGAGTGCTGGGCGTAGAGCTGACAATCCTAGCTCGTACAAAAAAAGAAACCATCTAATATTTCGACATCTGGCAGTAGGCAGACGGGCTTGACCCACCATGGGGCTGTAACACCAATGATGACGATAAACTCAGTATAGTGCTAATTTTTAAATTGTAAATTCTGGATACTTTTATTAGGAATGCATAAATTTTTTCTCTAACATAAAACTTATAATAATTACTCTTCTTCTTCATTGGTACAACAGCCTTATGGTGGGCCAAGGCCGTCTGCTTACTGGCAGATTTCGAGAAGAAGCTGTTTTCATTTTAAGGGGTAGGATTGTCAGACCTGGCACTCTACAGTCATATTAGACTAAGGCCTACAGTTTAATCCGGATTCCGAACCACTACAAACATCCATGGCACCGACTTGAACCTGAAACCTGTGGCACCGGGAGTCAGAGTGCTACTTGTGCGGCCATCAAGCCCTATTATAATGATACGAAATTATATTACATCTCCCATGTTAGACTTTACATACATTTGTTAATAAATGTATATAAATGTCTTTAATTTTAAAAATAAATGTATATTCCTTTAATTTCTTATTTAATTTAATCTCAAAAAAAAAAAATTATTTATTTAAAAAATATTTTTTTCTCACTTTTAATCAAAAATCATGTGTACATAATTTTTTTTAATTATTCTGAAATGATGAATAACAAGAAAAAGTGAAACCCCCCCAAAAAAAAAAAAAAAAAAAATTGTGGTGAAAATCAAATATCGCGTCAAAAAATAATAAAGAAAAAATTTATATTTCAAAATTTTCAATATTTGCAAAATATATTTGTAGAATTTTTATTTTATCTGACATATTAAAAATTGTATTTAAAAAAAAATTACAAAAAAAAAAAAAAATACAAGCTCTAGATGAATTTTAAAGCTGGAGACGAATTTTTTTTTTTTTTTTTTTTTAGCAGAGAATAAATTTTATTTCGAACTGATTTCGATAAAAGATGCTGCTTTTTTTTTTTTTTAAACCTAAGTTAACCAGAATTTACCAACATATGCAAAGGATTATCTCAGAAATAGTCTTACTACTGTAATGCCATTTGATAGAACTCTTTAGCTTCCTCTCCTCTTTATAGAAGCCTCGTTTTCCTCCTTTTAAAGAACAAAAATAAAATCTTAATACTTCACTTTGAACTGTAATTGAATCGATTTATAAGCGTACTGTTCAATTTCAACGTCTTTTTAAAATTTATATCCCTTTTAGCGTGCTCTTAGTTCTTGTAAATAAGAAATAGGAATTTATTTATTTTTAGCGATCTCAGTTGGAAATATTTGTTAAAAACTTGCGATACTTGTATCTCATTAAGAACTAAAAATGCGATATCGGTCTTTGAAATACTTCGTTAAAGATTAAGAATATTGTTTCCTACAGAAAAGCAAACGGAAACTAAAAATCCTCCATTTCGAAAAAAAAGGAATCATACATGTATGTACTTACTTGTAAAGAAGTCCCAGCTTTTAATCCTTTTTTAAAAGTGTCTGCTATAAACTCTACTGATAACTTAGACTGTTTGTTTTAATGGAGTTGTGCTGTTCAATTGTAGACATAACAGTTTTCGTTTAAAATCGTTTGGCTTGCTTATAAAACAATGAAAATAATATTTTGTTTTTATAGTTATGATATTGGGAAAAAATTATTCGCGAATTATCTTTTAAAAAGCTCGTAGAACAAAATAATACTAAAGATCAATGATTCGTTCAAACGATTTTTTTTTCAAATAAAAAATGAAGACAAAGGATTATTTATTAGTATTTTTTAATTAAGAAGATAGCATTTTGCTTATTCAATGGTTATTTTAAGAAGAAAAAATACGAATTTATTCCAAAAATTAAAGAATCGTTTGCTTGCTTTTCAAACAATGAAAATAATATTTCGTTTTTATAGTTAGAATATTGGAAAAAAATTATTCAAGAATTAACTTTTATAAAGCTCCTAGAATAAAATAATACAGAAGATAGGATGATTCTTTCAAACGATTTTTTAAATAAAAAACGAAGGCAAAAGGATTATTTATTAATATTTTTAATAGGAGGACAGCATTTTGTTTATTTAATCGTTATTTTAAGAACAAAAAAATTAACTCCAAAAAATTAAAGAATTGTTTGCCTGTTTTTAAAACAATGAAAATAATATTTCTTTTTTTTCCATAGTTATAGTATTGAAAAAAAAATATTCGCGAATTAACTTGTAAAAGCTCATGAAACAAAATAATACTGGAAGATCAATGATTCGTTTCAAACGATTTTTAAGTCAAAAAAAAAGAGGACAAAAGGATTATTTATTATTATTATTTTTAATTAAGGAGAGAGAATTTTTTATTCAATCCTTATTTTACGAAAAACAAAATATGAATTCATTCCAAAAAAATTAAGAAAATATTAAAATCAGTAAGTTTTTTATTTGGTAATGTAAATTAAATGAATTTATGTCAAATGAAGGCAAAAAAAGATTACTAATATTTTTTACTTTTCTTATGTTGCCAGAATTTAGAAATGAAAAAATAAAACTTCAAAGAATAAATTTTGAATTTATTTTGCAAAAAGTATCATTATTGGCAATTCAAATAAATTCAGTATTTTATATTTCCTGCAGAAAGGAACAGAAACTAAAAATTCTCTATTTTGAAAAAAAAGAATCATATTTGTATATATTTACTTGCAAAGAAGTTCCGGCTTTTAACCTTTTTAACAGCGTCTGCATAACCCACAGATAAATTAGAATGTTTGTTTTAATGGAGTTGTGTTGTTCAATTGTAGACATAACAGTTCTCGTTTAAAATCGTTTGCTTTCTTTTCAAACAAAGAAAATAATATTTCGTTTTTATAGTTTTGATATTGGAAAAAAATTATTCGTGAATTAACTTTTAAAAACTCATGGAACAAAATAATATTAAAGATCAATGATTCTTTCAAACGATTTTATTAAAATGATGACAAAAAATTATTTTTTAATATTTTTTTTTAATTAAGAGAGAATTTGGCGTATTCAATCGCTATTTTAAGAAAAAAAAAAAATACGAATTCATTCCAAAAATTAACGAATCGTTTGGCTGTTTTAAAACAATGAAAATAATATTTCTTTTATAGTTAGGATATTGGAAAAAAAATTATTCAAGAATTAGCTTTTAAAAATGAACAAAAATTATTGTGAAACAAAAATATCATGAAACAAAATATTATTTAAGATCAATGATTCTTTTTAAATGATTTTTAAGTAAAAAATGAAGACAAAGAATTAATTATTATTTTTTTTAATTAAGAAGAGATCATTTTGTTTATTCAATCGTTATTTTTTAAAAAAATATGAATTTATTCCAAAAAAATTAAGAAAAATATTAAAATCAGTAAGTTTTCGTTTGGTAATGTAAATTAATGTCAAATGGAGGCAAAAGATTACTGATATTTTGATTTTCCAATTTTTATTTTTATTTTTAATAACGTATTTCTAATGTTAAAAGATTTAGCTAAAAAAAAAAATCTTCAAAGAACAAATTTTAAATTTATTTTACAAAAGATATCATCGTTGGCAATTCAAATAAATGCGTGTATTTAAATTTTTTTAATTGCGATTCGAAATGTTTGTACAATAACGGAAAATTCTGTTTCGCATATCAGAGTTGTTTAATTGTAGACATAAAAAACAATGAAAACAATATTTCGCTTTTATAATTATGATATTGGAAAAAATATTCGTGAATTAACTTTTAAAAAGCTCATGGAATAAAATAATACTAACGTTCAATGATTCTTTCAAACGATTTTTTTTAAATGAAGACAGGATTATTTATTTGAATTTTTTTAATCAAGACGAGAACATTTTGGTTATTCAATCGCTATTTTAAGAAAAAATAATAATAATAAAAAAAAAAAAAACAATTAATAAAACATATTTCATTTTTTATATATAGGAAAAAAAAAATTATTCAAGAATTAACTTTAAAAAGCTCATGGAACAAAAAAAAATACATACGATCTATGATTCTTTCAAACAGTCTTTTTAAGTAAAAAGAAAGGCAAAGGATAATTTAAAAATATTTTTTAATTAAGAAGGCAGAGTTTTTGCTTATTCACTCATTATTTTAAGGGGAAAAAATGAATTTATTCAAAAAAAAAAAATTAACAAAACTATTAAAGTTAGTTTTTCGTTTAATAATGTACCATGTCAAATGGAGGCAAAGATTACTAATCATTTTTTGATTTTCCGATTTTTTTTATTTTTAATAATCTCATCTTTAAAAACGATAATTCCAGACCACTCAATTCTAATGGTGAAAAATTACACTCATGCCCATAATTGTGCGGTGGGTTGGATAATGAATTTCAGGCAAAGAGAGACTTGAACTGATTGAACACGAAAAGATTTTGTAAAGACTATTTATTAAACAAAGGTAAACAGGCAAAAAAGATGCTGTATTTTGACATAATTAATAAAAATTGCGATTTTTACTCCTAACAAATTTCAAAAAAGAACCTGTTACAAAAACAGTATAACATGGTTGAAGTATGCTGGTTAATATGGGTATGTCTCCCGGACGATGCAATACAGGCCTTACAACGCCTAGGCATGCTGGTATCAAGGTATCAATCTGATCTTGGGGAATATTACACCACTCATCAAGCAATGCCCTCCGAAGTTCCGGTTGACAGGTGGGAGGGGGTTGACGGGCTGCAATTCGTCGGCCAAGCATATGCCACACACTCTTGGATTCAAGTCCGGTAGTATGCTAAATCCATACGGGTGATATCCTCAATTGAAGGCATTCGTCAACAATGTTTGCACGCTGAGGAGGGCGTTGTCATCCATAAACAGAAATTCAGCATCCATGGCGCCCCGAAACAAACGTACATGTTGTTACAGAATGACATCCCGATAAATGTGGCCTGTCATCGTTACACTCTGAACGTGCAGGTCAAAGAATAATTCCTCCCCAAACGAGCCATCCTGCACCACCGTAACGGTGTCGTTCAATGGTTTTCTCTTGGTGGTAACGGGTACCTGGAGCTCTCCATATGAAAGTCCGGCGAGAATCAGACTGCAAACTAAACCTGGACTCGTCGGAAAACATCACACAAGACAACTGTTGCGGTGTCAACAATGCATGCTCTACTCCAGGTTAAACGCAGGTGACAGTGAGTTGCGGTAAGTGGAACACATCTGACAGGCCTACGAGCATATAGACCAATGTGCCCTAAGCGTCTGTACATGGTCTGCCTTGAAACTATCGTACCGGTAGCTGAAGAGAGCTGACGAGACAGGTCTGATGCTGTGCTCCGTCTGTTTCTTTTGGTAGTAACTGCTAAATACCGGTCCTCATTCGGCGTTGTAACTCGGGGGCGACCTGTGCTGTAACATCTACTCCCATTACCATCATCTTGGAATCGTTGCCAAAGCCTGGAGATGACACTCTAGGCGATTCAAGTTCCTCGGATACTTCCAGCTGGGTACGCCCACATTCCAGTCATCCGATAATTCTACCACGTAAAAAATCATCCAAATGCTTCCTTTGTGCCATAACTATGCGGTTATTGCACTGAAAGGCTTTTAAAGCGCTCGTGAAGAATTTTACTTCTTTGCCACCATTCCTTTATACCCCTCTCTTACACTCTCGTCATTGTGACGTACTATCCGCGCCATCTTGTGGTTTCCTGTAATTTGCATATTCTTCTTCAAGATGTGGGTGATAATTCTTCAGGTGAAATTTTTATTTTAGAGTTCAATTTCTGTGTGATTCTGAATTATCCGTAATTTATGGACATGAGTGTAGTTTCGTGAGGAAATAATTGTGCGGGTGGATTGGTTAGCACATTCTACAGACTTGAATCCGATTGAACACGATTGAGATTTTCTAAGGAGACGTATTGATGCACTATGCCCTCAACAGAAATTATTCAGGGTGTTTGAACTTCTTCGTCAACACATCAATGGACTTTACTGACAACCGAGTAAATAAACAACATCATTTTTAGCCTGAAATATGCTTTGAAATAGGGGTTTTTTATGACCAGGTGGTTAAACTTTGATTTTTAACCAGATGGTTAACCTGGTTAATTTTTGATTTTTAACCAGGTGGTTAACCTGGTTAAAACTTTGTTTTGCTAAAATACACAACATGAGCAAATGAGAAACAGTTACCTTAGAATGTCCTTTTGGCAGACATTACACCTTTAATCTCACTGGGGATTAGCATTAATCAACTAAGGTATCGTCCCAATTTTAAGTAATTGTCAACATATATAATGATTTAGAGATCATGATAAACTTCAATGAGAGAAGCAATCATTAACTTTCTACAAGTGTTTTCTACTATCTGCGATACTGATATCCTAATTAATTAATCATAACATAATTAAACTAACTACTCCCCACTTTTATGAGTAGCATAAGCTTTAAATAACTGAACTGATTCCTTTACATAGTAGAAAAAGCTCGACCTTCATTCATACTATATTTGTTATGTTTTTACTTTATTCAATACATTAGACAACAAAAGCAATCTGCCATCAAATTTTTTCTCTTACTTTCAGCTCAACGCACTAATAGTAGTTTTCAGCATAGTAGAAAAATCTCGACATTCATTCATACTACATTTATCATGTTTTTCATTTCATGCAATACATTAGACAACAAAAGCAACCTGCCATCAAATTTTTCCCTTGCTTTCAGCTCAAACGCAATTTCCACCCAAACTCGCCCAATTCATAAGACCCTCACTCGCTTGACTGGCGGTCAACGTATGAGGGCGGGGGGGAATTTATTCCATTTCTATTGTACCAAACATCGTTAAGAGGAAGTAGAAAGCGAGGAAGCACCCAATCACCAAGGAATGACGGAAAACTGATTGCTTCCATTTCGTTTCCACCACACCCTCCTTGTACACCCTTGCACCTTACTTGGGGACCGGGAAACGCGGTTATTACGCAAAAGAAACTTTTCGTCGGTGCTCGACCCCATTAGCTTTTCTTTTACTTCTCAGGACGACGAGTTCTGGTCATAACGAGGTGAAGATGAGTTCCTTGTTCCTTCTTTCGAAGGGATGAGCGTATGAGAAGATGTAGCTGGCTTGTTCGGAAGTTTCGTTATGGAGAAAGATGAGAATGAAAGATCGTGATTTCGTTTTTTGACTTTGAATCTTCAAAAGGTTTTCGAATAGATCAAAAGTAATGTAACTTACAGATCACCTTTGTTATCATAATCTATTGTGGTCAATAATTAATTTAGGAATTTATGTATGTATGCATTAGCTCTATACAATCAATCAGAAACTTGAATATGAGTTACATAGAGGATGTTATAGATAACTAATTTCTCTGTGGGTAATTATAATAACACTGTAATGTAATAATTATAAATAATTTTGTAATTATTATATTACAGTGTTTTTATAATAACTGCAAATACGGAAGTAACCGCAAGTAATTTTTTTGGTTTGGTTTGATGCTCTATGGTGTGCACACTTTTGGGATATTAGACGGAACCTAGAGTTTAAAGTGGATTCCGAAACCACCAAAAACATCATGCTACCGCCAGGATTCGAACCTGAAACGTTTGATACTAATGGTCAGAATGCTAGCCAATTGTCCATCCTACTTTTAAGTAGTTGGTCAACATATATAACGATTTAGAGATTTGATAAACTTCAAAGACCGAAACAATCATTAACTTTCTACATGTATTTGCACAATCTAGCGATACTGATATCCTAATTAATTAATCATAAAAATTAAATTAATGACTCCCAATTTTATGAATAACATAAACTTTAAATAATCGAACAGCATCCTTTACATAGTAGGGAAAATCTCGACCTTCATTCATACTACATACTTATCATGTTTTTATTTCCTTCAATACATTAGACAACAAAAGCAACCTGCCATCAAATTTTTCCCTTGCTTTCAGCTCAAACGCAATTTTCCACCCAAACTCGCCCAATTCATAAGACCCTCATTCGCTTGACCGGCGGTCAGCGTACGAGGGCGGGTGAAAATATTCCATTTCTATTGTACCAAACATCGTTAAGAGGAAGTAGAAAGCGAGGAAGCACCCAATCACCGAGGAATGACGGAAAACTGATTGCTTCCATTTCGTTTCCACCAACCACCCTTGTCCCACCCTTGAGCCTCACTTGGGGACCGGGAAACGCGGTTATTACGCAAAAGAAACTTTTTCGTCGGCGTCGACCCCATTAGCTTTTCTTTTACTTCTGAGGACGACGAGTTCTCGTCATAACGAGGTGAAAATGAGTTCCTTGTTCCTTCTTTGGAAGAGATGAGCTTTTGAGAAGACGTAGTGTTCGGAAGTTTCGTTATGGAGAAAGATGAGAATGGAAGATCGTGATTCCGTTTTTGGCTTTGATCCTTCAAAATGATTTCGAATGGACCAAAAAATAATGTAACTTCCCCGTAAACTTTTTTTATCATGATCGAATTGAGATCAATAATTAATTTAGCGTATATCTATGCATTAGCTCTATGTAATCATTGACAAAACTGAATATGTGTTATATAGAAGATGTTATTTATAAAGATAACTGCAAGTGGAGTAACCGCAAGTAATTGAGTTCATGCATAATATGTATGCATTAGCTGTATATAATCATTCAGAAATTTGAATATAAATGTGAAAAATGTGTTATATAACTGAGGATGTTATAAATAAATAACTAGAGATAACTTGAAAGTATGAAGTAACTGCAAGCAAGTTTGTTTGACACACTACTGTCATTTTGTGCACACTTTGGGCTAATCAAACTGGCACCTACAGTTTAACATGGATTACGAACCACTCACTGCATCCATGCCGCCACCAAGATTCGAATCAAAAAGCCTGTGGTGCCAATGGCACAAGCGCTAGCCAATTGGACATGAGGCCACCTTCCCCATTTTTTTAAGTAGTTGGCAAGGTATATAATGATTCAGATGTAATGATAAACTTCGATGAGAGGAGCATTAACTTTCTACAAGTATGTTGCTATTGTCTAGCAATACTGACTACCTAATTAATTAATTATATGTTAATTAAATTTATGACTCCCACTTTTATGAATAACCTTTTTTTTTTTTGTTTCATTGCAGCTGGAAAACACTCAGACAGTTATCTTTGATGCCTTAAGGCAAGCGCTGCACAGACGTTAAATCACTTAGCACTACCCAGAAGATACGTGTAGCTTCAAGATAAGCGACGGACGCGGAATGATAATACCCCACAACGCTCTACGATCCTGTTAGACCGAGACCTACTACTTAAAGTGGGTTCCGAACCACTACAAACATCCATGGCACCGCCGGGGACTCGAACAAGAAACCTGCCTGTTGTACCGAGTGCCATAGCGCTAACCACTCGCCCATTCAGGCCCTTTTAATTAATCATAAGTTAATTAATAAGTGACTAATAATTAATAAGTTAGTTAATAAATGACTCCTACTATGAATAATATAAGTTTTAAATAATCGAACAGCTTCCTTTACATAGTAGAAAAAACATCTCTACCCTCATTCATACTACATTTATCATGTTTCATTTCATTCAATACATTAAACAAAAAGCAACCTGCCGTCAAATTTTTCTCTTACTTTCAGCTCAAGCAATTTCCACCCAAACTCACCCCATTCATAAGACCCTCATTCGCTTGACCGCCGGTCAGCGTATGAGGAGGCGCGGGAGGGGCTATATTCCATTTCTGTTGTACCAAACATCGTTAAGAGGAAGTAGAGCGAGGAAGCACCCAATCACCGAGGAATGACGGAAAACTGAGTTTGCTTCCATTTCGTCTCCACCTCCCTCGTCCACCCTCGAGCCTCACTTGGGGACCGGGAAACGAGGTTATTACGCAAAAGAAACTTTTCGTCCATTAGCTTTTCTCTTACTTCTGAGGACGAGTTCTCGTCATAAAGTGGTGAAAATGAGTTCCTTGTTTCTTCTTTCGAAGCGATGAGCGTAGAAGAAGACGTATTAACTTCTTCTTCGGAAGTTTCGTTATGGAGAAAGATGAGAATGAAGGATCTTGATTTCGTTTTTAGCTTTGAATCTTCAAAATGATTTCGAATAGATCACAAATAATGTAACTTCACTATTGCCTTCGTTATCATAATCTAGGTGAGAGAAAAAACTAATTAGTATGTCATTAGCTGTATATGATAATTCAAAAATTTGAATATGTGTTATATAGTAGATGTTATTTATAGAGATAACTGCAAGTACGGAGTAACCGCAAGTATTGGAGCTAATGCATAATATGTATGCATTAAATTCCATGTAATCATTCAGAAATTAGTATAAAGTGGGAAAAATGTGTTATATAACTGAGGATGTTATAAATAAATAAATAACAGCAAGTAATGGTTTTGGTTTTAACACTCTACGGTCATTTTGTGCACAGTTTGGGCTAATTAGACCGGGACCTACAGTTTAATGGGGATTCGAACCATCAACAAACATCTATGCTACCGTCAGAATTTAAACCTGAAACCAGTGGTATCCACGGCCAGAGCGCTAGCCAATTGACCATCAGGTCGCCCTCCCCATTTTTTGAGTATTTGGTCAACATATATAACGATTTAGAGATCATGATAAACTTCAATGAGCGAAACAATCTTTGATTTTCTACATGTGTTTGCTGCCATCTAAATATACAGATAACCTAATTAATTAATTCAATTAATGACTTCCACTTTTCTGAATAACAGAAGCTTTAAATAATCGAACAGCTTCTTCTACATAGTAGAAAAAAAATCTCGACCTCCATTCATACTACATTTATCATGTTTTCATTTCATTCAATATATTAGACGACATCAGCAACCTGCCATCAAATTTTTCTCTTACTTTGCCCTGAAACGCAATTTCCACCCAAACTCACCCAATTCATAAGACCCTCATTCTCTTGACCAGCACCCAATCACCGAGGAATGGCGGAAAACTGATTGCTTCCATTTCGTTTCCACCCCCTTCGTCCACCCCTTGAGCCTTTTACTTGGGGACCGGGAAACGCGGTTATTGCGCAAAAGAAACTTTCGTCGGGCCCGACCCCATTAACTTTTCTTTTACTTCTGAGGACGACGAGTTCTCGTCATAACGAGGTGAAGATGAGTTCCTTGTTCCTTCTTTCGAAGGGATGAGCGTAGAAGATGTTCGGAAGTTTCGTTATGGAGAAAGATGAGAATGAGAGATCTTGATTTCGTTCCGGGCTTTGAATCTTCAAAATGATTTCGAATAGATCAAAAATAATGTAACTTCTCCCATTACCTTTGTTATCATGATCTAGGTGAGATTAATAATCAATTTAGGTTATATGTATGTATATTAGCTCTATATAATCATTCAGAAATTTGAATATGTGTTATATAGAAGATGTTATAAATAAATAACTAAGAGATAATTTAAAGTAAGGAGTAACCGCAAGTAATGGAGCGATTGCATAATATGTATGCATTAACTCCATGTAATCATTCAAAAATTTGAATATATGTGTGAATATGACTGAGTATGTTATTTATAGAGATAGCCTGCAAATACGGTGTAACCGCAAGTAATGAAACTAATGCATAATATGTATGCATTAACTCCATGTAATCATTCAGAAATTTGAATATAAGTGTGAAAAATCTGTTCTATAACAGAAAATGTCTTTTATAACTATCCAAAGATAATTCCAAGTACAGAGTAACCGCAAGTAATGTAGTTAATGCATGCTAATATGTATACATTAAATTCCATGTAATCATTTTGAAATTTGAACATATGTTATATAACTGAGGATTTTATCTATAACTAACTAGAGATAATTGCAAGTACTGAAGTATCGATAAATAAAGATGAAGGATCGAGGATTGCGCTTTGATTTTGGCTTTGAATCTTCAAAATGATTTCGAATAGATAAAAAATTATGTAACTTCGCCATCGTTTTTTTTTATCATGATCTAGTTGAGATAAATAATTAATTTAGGTTATATGTAGGCCTTAGCTCCTTGTTATCATTCAGAAATTTTTAATATAATTGTTTTATAAACGTGTGTTATATTTCTGAGAATGTTATTTATAACTTACTAGAGACAACTGCAAGCACTGAGGTTTCGATAGAGAGAGAAATAAAAGGTGAAAGATTATTTGGTTTATTTAAACTGCATGAATATTTAATTGAAAATACCACGAGGAATAAACGTGTGTTTTGGCAAGATCTATAGGAAATGGAAAAATACAAGACGATAAACAAAAGAAATTGGACAAGGGACTTATTAAAGAATAATTCAATCTGTTAGACCAAGCAATAAAATAATATTCATTTTGCAAAAGTTTTCACATCAGTCTCATCAAAATAGAGGTACAAGAATCTAAAAATGCAGATAAAAAAGAAAAATTTATTCTAGATCTGAAGTGCAGATTAGCTGCTACGATGAAATATCGTGAAACACATATATACATCAATAACTAAATGACAAATACTGTCGAAATAAGTAAAAAAAGCAACGAAGAAAATTAAATATGCAAATGCCGTATCGATATGTCTTTAAAGTTATTTTAAATATGCAATGTAAAATTATTTGTACCTTTTTATATATATTTCATGTGTTTTGTGATATTTAGTATATTTGAAAGATTTCTGTGTGAAAACATCCAGCCTCCTTCGGTATGAGAGGCGGCTCTGATCTATGAGGGACCGTTACTGGAGACAAGGCCTGACCAAAGCTGCTAATATTCACAGAAAATGGGAATGTGTTGTTGCTACCTTTGATTTTCTTTAATTGGCGATTATTCTAAACGACAAAGTACAGGCGGTCAGCTTACAGCCAGAGAGGACGTTTACAGCAGATTTTTGACTTTTCCTCTGGGAGAAAATCCGAAGATATTTGTGGCCAGAGATGGGTTTGCAAAAAAAAAAAAGAAATACAATTTGTGCAGGATGGAGAGCTAAAGATGAAATTCCCCAGGTGACTCGTGAATGGAGAGTCGTCCCTTGACTTCCGAAATGGCACCCAGTACCTTGTAGTCTGTATTAAGTGGCAAAACTCTCTCTACAACCAATTGCAATCTTAAGGCTGTTTCTGAATGCTGGTTCTGGTAAATGATTCGAATTATTTAGAATTTCAGAAGGAGGAACTTAAAGTTAGAAAAAGGGAGCAAAACCACAAGAGACAGAAGTCGCAAAAAAAAAAAAAAAAATTAAAACTTGAACAAAAAGACACTACCGCGGTTGTGACAAAGAGCCTGGCATCAACACCCTCGACTGCCTAACTGGAATTTTCCAGGTTTTCATCTATAAGAAAATTAGACCACAATTAATTGAGAAAATGATCCCGCATTCTATTTCGGGTTCGTTGCGTAACAGGCCGCCGATAGTGCATTCGAATCTGCTATAATTTGAACATCTTCTACAGCCCATGAACTAACTAACTTCATGGCAATACAGTCGATGTTGGACCATGGCCGCCTGTCTGCTGACAGATTCTGAAACATGAGATGTTTTCATTTTACGGAGTATGGTTGTTAGCCCTGTTCCCAAAGCTATACAGCCATATTAGACCAGGATCTACTGTTTAAAGTGGATTATAAACCACTAAAAAAAACCATGATACCACCGGGGTTCGAAACCGAAACCTGGGGCATCGAGATCCAGACAGCCCATGAACTAATGGTCAAAATTCCGGCATTGATGTATTATGTTTATGATATACACAATCCAGTCACATTAATGTGACCACCACCTATTTTCGACGTTAACGTGAACTAACCAATCATAAAAGGCAGGTGGCAGCACATTGCAGTGGAGTGTATATAAAGAATTCCACTTAATACACACTTAAATACCACATTCCATACTTTAAAGCCAGAATATACAAGAGTGTATATTCTGGCTTTTGACAGGTGGTCACATTAATGTGTCTGGACTGTGTTTATATATATATATATACAAAAAAATTCATCGTAGAAAATTTCCTTTCGTGAATATATTCTCCATGTTCCAATATAACGTGCATACTCATTTTCACGGATAACGTTTGAACGGCATTCAAGATGAAATAATGTAGCACCCTCTGGCAATTAACGATAAAGTGGATAGCGCGAACCTATTTTCCATACTCGAATACATATCATTATCAATTTTCATAGCGATTGTTTGAACTGTATAGAAGTTGATAGAGTGCAACACCATCTGTGACGACTTATAAGAAAGAAGATAACATAAAAACATTATATATGTTTTGTCAAACACACACAAAAATTTCATCATCAAAATCGGTCAATCCGCTTAAGAGAATTCAGTGGCAAACACATGTACAGAAGAATTATATATATAAAGATATATACATATATATATATATATATATATATATATATATATATATATATATATATATATGTGTGTGTGTGTGTTATTATTTTTAACTCTGAATACAAAAAAGTCTAACATACACATTGATTAAAATCTAGTAAAAATTGTTTTTATTATCCAGCTGACACTTATAAAGTGCTCTCTAAGTATAAAAGTCCCTTTCAGATGAAAAAACTCAAATGAATTTTCTGTCTATAATTTTTCCTTCTCCTTGGCTCGACCCAAGGCGAATTCGAAATAAGAAAGGTATCCATCTTTATCTAAGTCTTCTTCGTTTAATATCTCATCGATGAATTCTGAAAGAAAAGAAGGAAGATAAAAATAAATTTAAACAAATTGGCATTTCTTTAATGTAAAAGTTAAAAAATTTTATTATTAGCAAGCAATTTATTTTTAATTAATTTATTAACATTAGAAAAAATAAAACGGGTTTCAATTCGTCAAATAGAGAAAAGGCTTCTTAACAATTTAACACAAAATATGTTTCAAAAGTGCTATAACTATTTAGAAGTGAGATAGAATTTTAATATTTATGACATGTTGTTCTAATGCAGCTGACAATACAGAAACAGTTAATTTTTTTGCCATAAGCAAGGTCTGCACCGCTGTTACTCATTTAGTACAACCCAGAGAGCATGTGTAGCTTGGAAGATATGCTATGGATGCGAGTAACACTACCCTCCACAACGCTCTACGATCCTATTAGACTGGGAAATTCCGTTTTAAAGTAGATTACGAACCCCTACAAACATCCACGGAATCGCCGGGACTCGAGCCCGAAACCTGTGGTACCGAGCGCCAGAATGCTAGCCACTGGCCATCAGGCCCCAAATATATTTATGAGATGAGGAGCACTTTAAAAATGGGTTTTCGCTAATTTCAATCTATTCTTTCAGTAATTACACTTTTATCATATGTGCTTTCACTTTCGTCTTGATTGCAATTAGTTGAATTTCATCTAACTTTAAGAATTTATAGCAAAATTAATAATAGTTAACAACATTATATTTACGAACACAAACAAACTAATATTTTTAGAAATTACTTATCTGATATTAATTTGCAGTCAATACAATGCTTTTGACATGTTTTCATATATACACTGAAGTGACAAAAGTCATGGGATACCTCTTAATATCGTGTCGGCCCTCCTTTCGCTCGGCGAAGTGCAGCAACTCGACGTGGCATGGACTCAACAAGTCGTTGGAAGTCTTCTGCAGGAATATTGAGCCATGCTGTCTTGATAGACGTCCATAATTGTGAAAGCGTTGATGGTGCAGGATTTTGGGCATGAACAGACCTCTCGATGATGTCCCATAAAATGCTCGATGGGATTCATGTCGGGCGATCTAGGTGGCCAGATCATTCGTTGGAATTGTCCAGAATGTTCTTCAAACCAATCGCGAACAGTTGTGGCCCGGTGACATGGCGCATTGTCATCCATAAAAATCCCATCGTTGTTTGGGTACATGAAGTCCATGAATGGCTGCAAGTGATCTCCAAGTAGCTGAACATAAGCATTTCCAGTCAATATTCGGTCCAGTTGCACCAGAGGACCAAGTTCATGCCATGAAAAAACAGCCCACACCATTAGGAGCCACCACCAGCTTGAACAGTGCCTTGCTGACAGTTTGGGTCCATGGCTTCGTGGGGTCCGCGCCCACACTTGAACCCTACCATCAGCTCTTACCAACTGAAATCGTGACTCATCGGACCAGGCCACGGTTTTCCATTCATCTAGGGACCAACCGATATGCTCACGTGCCCACGAGAGTCGCTGCAAGCGATGTCGTTCTGTCAGTAAAGGCACTCGAGTCGGCCTTCTGCTGGAATAGCCCAAGAAAGCCAAATTTCTCCGCACAGTTCTAACAGACAAGTCCCTTGTACGTCCACATTGATTTCTGCGGTTATTTGACACAGTGTTGCTTGTCTGTTAGAATTTACGACTCTTTGCAGACGTTGCCGGTCTCGGTCGTTAAATGCAGGCGGTCGACCACTGCGCTGTCCATGGTGGGATGTTATGCCTGAAATTTCATACTCTCGGCACACTCTTGACACAGTGGATCTGGGAATCTTGAATTCCCTAACGATTTCCGAAATGGCATGACCCATGCGTCTAGCTCCAACTAACATTCCGCGTTCAAAGTCTGTTAATTCCCGTCGTGCGGTCATCATCACGTCAAAACCTCTTCACATGAATAACTTGAACAGAAATGAAAGCTCTGCGAAAGCACTGCGCATTTATACCTGTTCTACGCGATGATACTGCCATCTGAAAATTTGCATATTGCTATCCCATGACTTTTGTCGCTTCAGTGTAATCATTAATATGAGGGCTATTTTTTTTCCAACCTCCGATAGCCAATCTATACAACTCGGATCTTTACAGTGTACTACACCACACCACATCAGTGTACCTAGAGCTGCCCCTTTACAGTTTGGGAATGATGTGGGTGAGAAGTCTGATTGGGCTCTGTGACGCTCTACGGTCATAGGAGACAGGGACCTACGGCTTAAAGGGGATTTCTAACCCCTACAAACATTCATGGCATCACCGGGACTCGAACCCGAAACCTGTGGTACCGACCGCCAGAAGTCAGAAGTGGCGCCGACCGCCAGCCACTCGACCATCAGGCCCCACACTGTACTACACCGTAGCTCCCTCACTAGTCCGAATTTAAAAGATCAATTGGAGCTTAACTACAGGTATGTTAACATGGCAGTCATGATTGATTCTCAAATATCAAATGCCCCTTTAGTTTTAATACTGTCATTGATAACTTTAAAGGGTTCAATGTAATTCAAACTTCTAGATTGATGGAAAAGATGCAGGGGATGTAGATGCGATGTTATTCGAAAACCTATATGTGAAACTTAACTGACTGCATTTCTATGTCAACTCCTGGGGAAAGACACTATAAATGCATAAGTCGGAATGTCCTACTGTTGAATCCAAGGCTAAAATAACGCAAACTCTGAAGCTGTCATCTGTAGGAGTATTCGAACAAAATTGTGATGGGAAAATGTGGATTCACAGTAACCGTTCTTCCCGCCGCAGTGCACTCTGAGTAACACTGAATTTGCTACTAGAGAGGAATGACATATGTCAAAATATACAATATCTGGCATTCAAAAGACAATAGATCTAAAAATTATTTTAGTTTTTGTTACGAACAATATGTGTATTAAAATAAATTAACGACTAATTAACTAATTTCCTGGCACTACAACCCATGGTGGCCCAAAGCTGTCTGCTTACTAGAAGACTTCGAGACAGGAGGTTTATTTTTCAGGGTATGGTTGTCAGCATAACGCTCTAAATCCATATTAGACCGTTACCTACGGTTTAAAGTGGATTCCAAACCTCTACAAACAACCAGCTGCCTGATGGCCAATTGTCTAGCGGTCTGGCCTTTGGTGCTTCAGGTTCGAATCCTGACAGTGGCATGGATGTTTGTTAGTGATTCCAGATCACGTTGTTAGTAGACCACGTCCTGGTCTAATTAGCCTAAAGTGGGCATAAAATAGCCGTAGAGTGATATACCAAACGAAACTACAAACATCCATGGCACACCGAGATCGAACCGATAACCTGTGGCATCAACAGCCAGAAAATTAAGGAAAATTCTGTAAAATTGATATATATTTTTGTTTTTTTACAAGATTTTATATCAGTTTTCAAAAATACAAATAAAGTACGCACTATCATTTTTGTGGACATTATGTTCCTTATTGACCTCCGTTATATCGCTTTCTTATCTAGAACAAGAGGGAAGATTTAAATTAGATTTATATCGCATTTTTTTTTCTTCTAAGGGTTATTGTATTTGTTTATTCATGTTCAATATAATGAGTGAAAAAACATATCATTACGATAAATAATCCCGTTTAGCTGATTATAGAGCGTTAAGCTACAATTGTGCGCACTTGAATACCACAAAGATAAAATTTTTAAAAAATATATAATATTATTTATAACAAATATAACATATATATAAAACATATATATATAACTTATATATTCATATATTAATCTATATATATTTATATATTAACCTATGTATACATATATATTTATATATTAACCTATGTGTACATATATATTTATAAACCTATATATAAAAATATATAACATTTCAAGTTCAGAACCAGCCATAAGACGCAAATACACTCCTTTTACCTCAGCACCTCGTGAATCGAAATCTCAAATAGAAGCAGCATTTTAACTTACTGGAATCGTCCTCAAATTTTTCGTTCCACCATGCTTGTAGGGAAGCACGTATTTGAGGATTATCCTCTATATCCTGTTGCGTCATTTCGTTCTCTCTGCTCATGACGTGGTTCATAGCAGCCAACAACTCCAGACCATCCAGTAGCTTATCATTGTTCAGATCGTGGAGTCTATGATGGGAAAACCAAACAAGACAATCGAATTAAAATAGTTAAACTGGACATATAATTTCAACAGCAACAACTCCAGACCATCAATGGCATAATTTCTAAGTTAATCATGTAAAGTCTCTCTATGCCAGACTTATAACTGCTTCAAGAAGAAGTTCACTTTCAGGTTCATGGAAACATTTAATTTTTATTTACAAACATTAAATATATTTACAGAACTCTATTTACACACAAGTGAAAATTAAAGATATAAATTAGATACAAAAGTGCAGTTCTCTCAAAGGGCTTAGATTTTCAGAGTTCTCTAGTTTACATGGAATCTCAAAACACTTGGTCTGAGGCATACCTTAATTATCCCACGGCGTGATACACGAAACCACAAGGGGATGACTTTGAAAACAGGCGGTCTGTATAGTCACTTCAGAGAAAAAGACAGCACTTCTTATGGTAGCAGAACTCTCTTTTTTTTCTTTTCCAAAAATCTCCCTTTAAAAAAACCCTTCAGCTTCCCTGACCTTTCACTGGAGTAGACATTTTCTCCCCCATGGTCTATCCCCAATCACGATGCAATAACTCACAGTGTAGTCTATATTCCATCTGTAATTATTTCGACCTGTGAAGATTGAATAGACAATCTCTAATTTCATGAGGCCTCATTATCCATAAAACTGAATATCTACTATCAGATTTAAGTGACAGGTTGTTCTCATTAGTACAAAATACTAATTGCATGTAATATAATAACCACAACACTGCTTATCTGCTGTCAAATTTGAATGATGTTATCATGTACTTGTTAAAAAATATGCATTCCACTCTCCTGGGAATGGAATTCTACAACTCTTCCAGTGGAATTGAATGGCCGAGTAGCTAGCGCTCTGGCGATCGGTATCACAGGTTTAGGGTTAGAGTCTCGGCGGTGCCATGGATGTTTGTAGTGGTTCGGAATCCACTTTAAACTGTAGACCCCGGTCTATTTAGCCTAAAGTGTGCTCAAGAGGACCGTAGAGCGCCAAACCAAACCTTCCAGTGGGGAAAATGTTATAATCGCTAAGAAATGATAGCCAATTGCTTAATATTTTTGAGATCGCAGAATCTGTGAAAAAAACCCCAGAATAATGGATTTAAAACAGTTTAATATACAATTAATCACTTCGAAATGGTATGTAAATACGCTTTTTAACAATTTCAATAAATAATTCCCAAAAAAAAAAGTTGATTTAATATTAAATGGCTGAAAACAGTTTAAGAATAAATCACCTTAGATGACTATTGATAATATTGTGTTGTATTTTAAGAAAAACTATCGAATAGAAAACTAATAAAAATTAACCATGATTTCATAATAATAATTATAATAATATAAAAACACGTGAAGATGAATGTGAATACTCTGGATTTTCTGTTGTTGTGACAAATCCTCAGTATCCGGCAACGCGAGGCGGACACCACATGAGTAGTCTACTCATGGATGAAGGGAAAGGGGAAAGGGCTTCTGTTATCAGGGAGCACCCGTAGGTAGAATTCTGACTTGGCTTCGAGTCGCTGAAGAATTGGGGCAGTGAATTTAGGGGTAGCTACTCCGCATTTGCGTATCGTATTACAGCATTACAGTTTACTATAATACTAATATATAAAAGTATTAGTATTACATATTAAAGTATTACATCTAATATAATAGCTTTCTAGTGTTGAACATGTTCCAGATCTAAAGCAAATTCTAAATTTGCATTAATAACTCCCTTATACATTTATTTATTTATACATTTTAATTATATATCGCATTTTGAAAAGCATGAAATTTAAATGAACTAACTTACTGAAAGTAATAAATTTCCAACTCCACTTCGTTTAGTTCTCCAGAAAAGTCCTTATTGTACATATCCTGAAGATCTTCTTTGATGTGGCTGGAAAAAAAAAGCATCAGAAATATAAGAAATCAGAAAAAAAGAAGTGAGAAAAGATAATACAAATAAAAACAGATCTTCAGATAATCAGTGGATATATATTTCTTTTTTTTTCTTCTGATTTCTTCTCAAGAGTAATTGGATAAACTGAGATAAAGCAACATAAATTTCAAAGTCAAGTCATGATATATAGGGGCCTGATGACCGAGTGGCTAGCGCTCTGGCGCTCGGTACTATGACTATCGAGTTCGAGTCTCGGCAGTGCCGTGGTATATGGTATATTCCGAACCATTACTGTTTGTAGTGGTTCAGAATCCACTTTAAACCACAGGTCCCTATCTAATAGGATCGTAGAGCGTTTTGGGAGGTGGTGTTACTCACGTCCGTAGCATATCTTCAAGCTACACGAGCCTCCTGGGTAGTGCTAAATGAGTAACAGCGATGCAGTCCTTTCTTTTATCATAAAGATACGAATAATTGTCTCTGTATTGCCAGTTGCATAAAAAAAAACCCTTCCCTGATATATTAGTTCTATTTAAGGAAACTTGGAGAACAGTCTAGTCTAGACAGCCTGTCTGTCGATGTAAGATGCAATTTCCAACTTTCCTACTTAAGTAGCATCTGTCGCGCATATCATTGACAGAAATCGCCCACTATTGTACTGATAACCGGATGTCACCTTTTATTGACTAATGGAATGTAATAATATGTCATAAAATAACAACAGACTAGGAGAACGGCGCAAAGTCGTAAACCACTAGTGAGCTATAAACTGCTACATAAAGTTACGATAAAATAAGTTACGAAATCCTCTATTAAGAATGCAAGAAAGAATTGCAACTTTACATGTACTAATGCTGGTATATCCAGCTTAGACAGAATAATTATAGGAAGCTAACAAGCTTCTTAATTAATGATTGCAAACTTCCAACAATACTCTCTAATTACAAAGAAAAAGGAATCCAAAACTACCAGCATCATTCATTAAGGTCTCACTTCGCGAATGCTTTTAATTAGAGTATTTTCGTAACATATATATATATATATATGTTCAGGTGTCATATATATATATACGACAAGTGAACACAAAAACTAAAGGAGAATCTATAAAGAGTAAATTAGAAACACGACCGTTTTGCGGGCTGAAAGCTATTACTGGTATTCATATCACTTAATTGTTTCTTTTTTTTTTTTTCTTATCTCACTTGGTAGATAGCAACATCTAGACCAAGTCCAAGAACCCGGCGGTGTCTCATGGAAGGAGGGAAAAGGGGGCAGCTTTTGTTGTGATGGAGCACCCGTAGGTAGAAGTCTGACTTGATTCCGTGACGCTGAAGAAGGGGGGCAGTGCCTTCCAGGAGGACTTTTAGGGGAAAGTACCCGCATTTGCGTATCGTATGATTAGATGAATAAGTAGAATATTTAGAGGATTGATTTTCAATTTATTTTCCAAACTAATTTTTGGTCATGAAAACAAACGCCTATATGTTAAAGGTGAAAATAAAAAAAATATTGGGAATTCTTGGCTAAGAATGATTGCTTTATTCAATAAATTTATTTTATTTAAGGCAAATTATTTAAAATCTCAAACTTATTCTGTACAAATATTCTTTTTTAAAATTAATTTTACCAAAACTAAATATGTCTTATTGACCAAATCGCAAAATAGGTGCCGTTGGGATTTTTGCGACTTTCTCGGGCTCCAACTGGGCAAATAAGTTGCCAAATGTGGTAGCCATTGTTTCTTTTACTATTTGCAATTCACTTCACTTACAATCGCAATCCGTTGCTTGGCACACATTGGCGAAAAGAGTTTTTGACGCCAAATCCTAACGGCCCTATTTTGCAGTTTTATTTTATGTAACGTGTGAACGACGAGACATTTCTGTTAGTTCTAAATAAAATAAATTAAAAAAATAAATAAATAAAGAATTTCTTTTTAAATGATGCTTACTCGTAATCTTGAACATATTTTTTATCTTTCAAAACGTTCTTGGGCCCGTCTTTATCTGGAATATGGTGAGTGTGACCTTTGTGACGATCGTCTCCTCTGCGATCGCTTAAGACGTTGCCTATAGATAGCAACGCCGACAGCAGAAACACAATTTGGTGGGAGATTTTCATTTTCTGGCGAAGAAATCTGAAAAACAATGAAAAAAATTCGCCAAATTTGAAATTTTATTGATATAAATTATATTGTTTCATTCAAGCCAACACGTTTACGAATAATCGCATTTTTTATTTTTTATTTTTTTTTTTTTTTTTTTTTTTTTTTGAAAATCAGGCAATATGTTATGGAATAACTTTTTTTTATAGAATATTTATTTGAAAAACAACATTTTATTGTAATCGGTTAGTAACCCTAGTTATTTTAATGAATACCACTACATATTTTGTTAAATAAATGCTGATTTTTATAACGTTTAGTGCATCGTGTTTTAATAAAGAAATCTTAATCGGTGTACAGATTAAATAAATAAAAAAAAAAAGTAAATGTTGTTGTTATCGTGTCCATGGATTTAAAATATTATTATTAAACGATAGCAGCCGCTAGCCACTATACAGGACTTCTCTTAAGTTGGCTTCGATTGGCACCATACCCAATTGCAAAAATTGCTGGGCACTCTAGAATGTGCTTAGGTGTTAGGAAAGCGTTGGGGCAATTTAAAGAAGTAGGTAAAATGGTATATAGGATACAAATATATATCTATATCGGGAATATGAAAACATAGGCGAAAAAAAGCTTTAGATGGTTTTTTTTTTTTTTTTTTTTTTTTTTTTTTAATCAGGCAATATATTTTGAAACATTTTTTTTTATCGAGCATTTATTTGAAAAACCTCATTTCATTGTATTCGGTTATAAACCCTAATTATTCTAATAAATAATGCTGCATATTTTGTTAAATCCTAATTTTTATATCTATTATTGCATCGTGTTTTAAAAAGAAATCTTAATATAGTAGAGATATGAAGAACATAGGAGATTGAAAACATAGGCGATTCGCAATTAAAAAATTTAAGAATTAAAAAATTAAATTAATTAATTAAAAATTCAATTAATTTATAAGGGCAAAAAAAGTACTTCTCTACTGGTGTCTGTTGGAATCACTACTATTAGAAACGTGGAGATTCAATGGCGTTTCTGATAGCATTTTTTAAAGCATCTTACATCGATGTTTAGGCTATTTGATTGTTCTTTTTCGGTTTTGGCCCATACAAGAAGCAAATAAGTGGCAGTTAGCCTTAAAAGGTCCTCTCGGTAAGCAATGTCCACCCGTCAGTGGGCTATTCATGAACATGCATAAGTAGAACATGAGACTCACAAATGTTCAATCAAAAATTTAAAAAACAAATGTTTTCATAAATCTATATAAAAGCTTTTCTTTCCAATGTATTCAATCGTCGATGCGAGACACTCTATCAGGGTTACCACTTTTGACTCCTTTACTCTGTTAACTGAAAACATCACCTCAATTTATCAATGATTATTTAGAAAAGTGGAATAACTTCTCAAGTTGCATGTCATGCAATTATGTAGTCATAATTCTTAACCTTCAGTTTTAATTTTTGTTTTTCTAACCCATTGTTTTAAAATTAAATCAATCCACATTATAAACTGATCAGAACAAGTTGGATTTGGGCTAATTAGATCAGGGCCAACAGTTTAACGAGAATTCCAAAACACTAACAAACATCCACGTCACCGCCAGGATTCGAACCTGAAAGCCTGTGGTACTGAAGGCCCGAGCGCTAGCCAATCTGACCATCAGGCCGCTGATCAGATGAGGAAATGGATGTTAAACAGCTGTTAGATCAATATATATTCGGTCATCCCCGATGGCAATTATGACAACTTTTATTAAATATCTCGCATCGATAATAAGACTGCCTAGTGGGAATTTTCTGGGTTATCTGACATACGACACGAAAATGAGTGGCATCTATTACAATGACTATTTTATAAATGAGATTGCTAGAATCGCTTAAAGATACGATAGGTTGCGATGATATTATATAAAATATAATGTTATTTAATAATCATACCTTTTCTTAATTCTAACTATTCAGTTTTCTTATTTTTTTACCAAAATGAACTTGTTAAAATAATTAACGTTAAATAAAACCAATCAATGATTAATATTCTATGTTTGTAATATATTAAGAAATATTTACAAATATGAAAAAAAAAAAAAAAAAAAAAAAAAATTTCTAAAAGAATGTTATTTTTAATCGAAAATATATTTCATAGATGGATCAACGGCCCAACTTTTTATGCATAAATTTATGATTGCTATATTTTAAAAAATGCATTTAAGAAGAATTATTGATATTTAAATATGAAAACGAAATCAGATATTAAAAACCATATTTGTTTTGTCAACCTTTTTCAAAAGAATTTCTATAATATTTTAATAATTATAAATAAATCTTTTATTTTATTTAATTAATCAACATATTCATTGTGATTAAAAAAATTTAACAACAAATCTTTTCTAAAAATAATATCTCTTTTAATATAGAATTTTAAGAATAGAAAATAAATTAAAATAAGCTTTTTTATTTTTTTAATCCAATATATTGAATAAAAAAATTAATTTTCTGCAGTTAAAAAAAATGAGTGTAATTGTTGGATTCAAAGGTATAACACAAAAATGCAACATTTCTCTTGGTAGATTTTACGATAAATATACTCTACGTTACGATTCAAATTAATGCTTTGATTATGTCATGCGCATACCTTAACCACTCATTAAATTATTAAGGAGTGAGTGTTAAATTTAACTGTTAAAGTTAACAATCAATTTATATTAGCATGAACAGTTAACACCGTTAACGAAAATAGTTTTTGCATGTCCTGGTGTCAGTTTGATTCATCTGGTAATAATAGCAGGTAGTTACGCCATCTATTAGAAAATCGTAAGAATTAAATTTAATAACTAATGAGTCAAATAGTTGTTTATAGTTTTAAAAAATTATACAATTTAAAAATACATTAATGAAAATTTTTGTATTTATATAAAAAATATTTTTTAATCAATACATACAACTTCTTTTATTTTAAAAATAATGTGTTTAAAAAAAAAAAAAAAAATTTTTTTTTAAAGTGGTTTCCACACATCTGGTCACTATTCAAAATAGTAGAAATAAATAAAATAATTTTAAATTTTTAATCATTTTAATTAATAGAAATAAATAAAATAAGTTAATTAATTTTTTTAATAAAATATTTTTTTTTAATTTTTAATTTTGAATATGTTTTAATTAAATTTTAATAATTTTAATATTAAATAATTTTAAATAATTTTTTTAATTGTATTTTTAAAATTTTAATAAAATAACTTTAAATTTTAAAAATTAATACACAATTATTTTTATAAATTTTTTTTTTTTTTTAATTTTAAAAATAATTGTATATTTATAAAATAAATTTAATTTAATTTTTTAATATAGTAATTTTTATTTTTAAAAATTTTTGTTTTTTTAAAATAATTTTTTATTTTTTAATTTAAAATTTTAATTAAATAATTTCAAACTACTAAAAATAAATAGTAGTTTGCTTTAAAATTATGAAGCATTCCATTACACTAGGCAAGTATATAGGTCGCATACAAACTTTTCAATGGCTGAAGCTTAAGTTTATCATGACTATAGTTATGTTCTATATTATGATAGTTCATTACATATTATATTAAAAAATATTTTTTTCTTAATGAAGCAAAATATTAGTAATAAAATCAGAATATTAAGCTAAGTTACTATTTACACTATATAAAGCAATATGTTCTTCACATTAAGTCACATAAACAGAAATAATAAAAACGAACAATGAAATAATGCAAAATTAATTTAAAAATTGTTGTTTTTTATTTTTTTAAATTTTAGTCTTGAAAACGAATCAACAATGAACAGTTCACAGCAATAAAATGACATTTTCTCTATTTAAATACTGAAGTCATATTAAAAGAATATATATTTGCATAAATAAGCCATAAATAAGAAGATAGATAAACAATAGTAAAAAATAATAGAAGAATGCAAAATATATAAAATGTATATATATAAAGATATTTTATATAATGTCAAAGAGTGAGGAGGATAAATAAATTTATTCAATAGAATATTCAGGAAAATGTAAATTGATATAAAAAATTATATTGTTTAACATTTTATATAAAATAAAATAAGTACTTCCTATAACAGAAAGATGGCACCACGAGTCAGCAGTAATAAATTTGAATTTTTTTTATAGAAATCTATTAAGAGAATCTCGTGTGGCGCCATCTACATGACATATTTAAATACCAAAATAAAGGAAAAAAAAATTCAGAATCATTTATGAAAATCAAGCCGATAATAAATCGAACGCCGTGAAAAAATTAGAAATCTATTTGAATATGTCTCATTAAATCAATAACAATAAAAATTTCTTTTTTTTTGGAAATACAATGCATAAAATTTTGAATAAATGACAAAAAAAGAAAAATTTGATAATCATAGAAGATATTTTTTAAATTATATCTATCACTCATAGAAAGGAAAACTTTAAAAAAAATATATCATTACATTTTATTTTTTTTATTTTTTTTTATTTTTTTTGTAATTTCAGAACATTCTAGAAATAAATAATAAGATTCTATATTGTCGTCAGAATTAAATTTAAAGTTCCAATTAATTTATTTTTTGACTAAATTAAATAGAAAATGTTAATGTATTTTTTAATTAATAATTTTTTCAATACAGTATATTCAATAAGCAAAACATATGTAAGTGATACCTAAAAATTCTAAAATAGAATATAAAAGTGCTTAAGAAATCTATTGCTATTAGATGTTAATTAATCTGTCATTAAATATTCCATATTTTAAAAACATAATCTTCAGAATTAAATTTTCAATCGATAGAGAATTTTATACTATAAATTATATTATAAAATTATAAAATTATAAAACATCACCAAAAAGATTTTTTTTTTTTTACTGTTATATATAAATTTAAAAATAAAATTCTAACGCCAAAAAAAAAAAAAATGTTTGAATTGTATTTTATTTCCCTGAATACCATTTCACTTTTTAAAAAGTAATAGTTAATTTCGAAAATTAACCATAAATAATTATTTTAAGAACTCAAAATACTTCATCAAGATACATATAAATAATTTTTATATTATTAAATTATAAAATACTTTTCCATTTTTATGGCTTTTAACAATTAATGATAAAAAAAAATTTTAAGCAGTTACATTTGACGTAAATACTTATTCTGAATTGATTATTAAATTACTTTATTATTTTATTCTGTGCCTGTTTTTACAAAACGTAAAAAAGTGGAATATGAATAATTCACAAATATACTTACATGAACCTTCTTTTTAACTAACAGTTAACCAAGAATTAGAACTTCGCTTTTCAATCTTACATCGTTACATTACTTACAAACATAACAAAAAGAAAAAGAAACAACGGAAATTTATGAGAAAACAGCACCTGTTTTTACCTTACACGCATGTAAAACTGATAGCGTAGACTTAAGATAATTATTTCTCTTTTTTCTCCTTTTTTTTCCATTTATTACGGAATTAGTGATTCGATATAGAGAATTAATATTTATCATAATTATTTTTAAATATTCCATTGACAATAATTATATGAATTTTAATTTTAAATCAATATATATAATCTCTCACCGAAAACTTCTTATGAATTATGTGCCCGATGAAAATCGTTAATATTCTTAAAGCATTGAAATTGTCATGTTCATATTTAATTATTTTTAATGAATTATTTATCTAATCAATCTTCCATTTTATACGATTAAATAACTTTTTTTTTAATTTTTTTTTTCTTTTTTATTTTTATTTTTTTTATTTATTTATTTATTACTTTATTTATTTATTTATTTATTTATTTATTCATTTTTTATTTATTTATATATATTTATCATTTATTTTTTATTTATTTATTTATATTTTTTTAATTATTACTTTTATTATTTTTATTTATTATTTATTTAATTTTTTTTTTTTTTTTTATGTTATAATAACTCCTTGGCGTGCTATGTGAATAAAAGAAGAGGATAAAATTAGGCACAAAAGCAATCAAAGATTATTTTGTTATTAAAATTCTACTTATATCCCTTGTGAATATCTTAAATAGTACTTTTTTACTGAACATTAGTTTGGCTCGTGTTCCACTTGTGGGCCACGAAAAGCTCACCTATGGGCAGTGAAGATGACACTGCCTTTAAGGATAATTGCTCTGCGTTTATGTGTTGCTTGGGAGGAAATCGGAAAAACTCCCATCTAAGCAGCTTCACTTTTTCGTCTGGTGATTTCAAGCCTTTGATTGAGACATGATTTAAAAAATAACCTCAGATTGGCAAAAATGAATTCTCGGAGTTTAAGTGTCAGACCATGTTTATGTAATCTTAGAAAGAAAATAGAAATGTAATTTAATGTTCTGCTTTATTGTGTGATGCTATATGAACATCATCGATGCAGGAAAGTAGAAGTTCACAAACAAATTAATGGCTGAAACCTTTGAAAGTCTAGTTAATATTCCTAAGCCCGAACTTCATGAGTGGAAATTCTTACAGTCCAAACAGAGGTACGGATTGCAGACTTCTGAATATTTTTCAATAATTTCTTTGAAAAATATTCAACTTTTCTTTTTATAGAATTTTATGACATGCCCGATCAAGGTACTCCTGAAGCTGTCGCCAATTTTGCAACCCGGAATGTTTCGCCAACTTCTTTTTATAGCAGTTTAATTAGAGAAATTCGTTATTTCTTCTTTTTTCAAGCAACAGTTGACAGTTTTGATGTCAATTCCATTGTTTTTAAACAGTGAATAGGAACAAATATATATATATTTCAAAATTATTGTTCAGAGATTAAAATGGTATGTTTGCAATTGATAAACAGCATTAAAAAAAAATGTTATGATGCTACCATGCATCAAAATACGAAACCAGCAGCAATAACGATTTTTATCTTTATTAATAACTTATATTATCTTATCTTATATTACTTATTTTATCGTCCGATATTTTTCTTCCTAGCGCGCATGCTTATAAGAAACATTGTACCTATTGTGCATGCTTATCTGTAATACTTCACTACTGAGCTATTCCTATGAGCATGAGCGCTAGGAAGAAAAATATCGGACGATAAAAACGTTACGCAAAAACTCTATATTATCAGCCAGCAGAACGAATGAAAAGCTTTTGAATGTTTTTTTATTATTTTTTATTTATTTATTTATTTTTTATTATTATTATTATTTATGGATTGGAAAAATTGGTTGTGAATGCATTGTAAGTATTGTATGGATTGGTTTCTGATAAAAAAGCCCAACGAGTAATAGCAATACATTTTATAGTATTAGTAAATAATTTTTGTGTAATAGTGATTAACTTTAGTGTTATAAAGACGCATTTTGGTGATTTAACAAGAAAAAAATCCACATAAAAATTTGGTTTTAAGCGATATAATTTGGCGTTAAAGCAATTTAGGAATACATTTTTGGCATAATAATGATAAAATTTAGCATTAAAGCGATAAAAATTGAGTAAAAGCAATTTAGAAATGAAAGTTGACATAGCGATTTGGTAATCAATGTTGGCGTAAAGCAATTTTTGGAGATGGATTTTAACGCAATATCTTTTACCAAATTAACAGCGACAGCCATTTTATGTGTTTACTTAACGGTTTTGCATCCTCGATTTGCGTCCTGCAATGGATTTGGCACAAAGGGGTACAGGATTCTAGATTTTTAACGGAAAAAAATTGCACATCCTTCTAGGTGATGAGTGAAATCTTCAAGGTGAGGTATGGAGTACCGATCAGTTTGTGTTATGACAGTAAGTGTCCGATTATTTCCATAAGTCTTTCAAGTATTATCTTTTCCTTCATGAGATGCAGGGGCTGGAGCACGAGCCGCTTGATAGGCGAGAAATGCCATGTTCTAGCATATACTCGAATTCAGCTTTCTCAATTTGTCAAGTATGAATTTTACATGCATGCATGAACCTCTTATCATTTTAGCTGGTTCATAAAGCGAAGTCAAGAGTCAATCAACATTTTTCGTTTTAAATCAACCAGAAGTCCATAGTTCCACTTCAAAGTCACTTTCAATGAGAGGTTTTGAGACATCGGCAACTATAAATTGCCAATCGAATTTTCTTCTCAAACCAAGATCGAGCTTATCTAATGGAGTTCCTTAAGGTTTATTTCGTGTTGCGTTGGTTGCATAAAGTTTAAATTCTGAAGAAGTTCGTTTGTTGATTAGATAGAAAGATTACAAAAATATCAGTTCCTGTATCTATTAAGTAGTTTTTATGGTTCGATTTATAAAAGAGAAAAGAGAACAATTCAAGCAGCCATAGTCGTTAGCCTGTTAAATCGACCATCCATTTAATTATCCGAAATTGTTCGATTTTCTAAATTCACAAGTTTGAATGCACCTAATAGAACTTATGATTAGCTAAAGTAGATCTGGTCCTGCTCTACAGCTTCTGAAATTTCTGGATCTTTTGCTGCATAATTTATTCTGAAAAAAAAAATTCTGCTAATTTTTTGCGTAACGAAGCAATGCTTAATTTCAATGCTTCAATTTTCCTACTTTGAAAGTATGATGAATTGGTGATTTTTAGACTTAGAAAATGTCTTCGATAAATTGATAACACAAAGAATTTTATCTGTCATTCCTATAAAATGTGTCAATGTATCTTTACTGATAAATAAAATGGCCTTGTGTCTGTTGAAGTAAACACTGAAGTCACAGCAATTTGATCCCATTTTCAGATATCACATTTTTCATATGTCTCAATAAATCTATACTCAAAGCAGCTGGACGTTTATCGCCAAGATCGTTATCAGTTATAATTTTTTTTATCTTGATTCTCCATTGTCAGTTAATCTGGTTAATATAAAACTTTTAAAGCATCATATATATTATTGTTTGGCGAATCGGATAGAATATAAACAATGAAATCTAATACATTTTTGTTTGAATGCTGCAATGGCAATATTATAATTTGTTAAATCCTGAGCAATACTATTATTCGAAAACTGGGCTTCAAGTTGAATAAACCAGAACGTTGGCAGTTTTACTGCGATTCGGCATAGAATGAGTTTTCAATATAATGAAATATCAATAAGTGCTGTACGGACGAAAATGATCTAAATACAATTAAATGTACCGAATGCCGTTAAAAAAAATTCCTGATCGCCACATGTTAAAATCATATGCGGGTAACAAGATATAGTTGTAATATACCATATGGGGAGAGTGATTGCACAATGAAATAACACGGTTCCGCATCATAAGGGCCTGATGGCCGAGTGGCTAGTGCTCGTTACCACAGGTATCGGGTTCGAATCCCGGAGGTGCCATGGATCTTTGTAGTAATTCGGAATCAACTTTAAGCCGTAGGTCCCCGATCTTATATAACCGTAGAGCGTCACAGAGCCCAATTAGACTTATCACCCACATCATTCCCAAATTGAAAATGGGCAACTCAGCTTTAGGAACAGTGATGTGGTGTGATGTAGTAGTAGTGATTTATTATTATTGTAGATTATTACGGAGATCCTTGGCCGCGTAGCGGCCACTAGCCCTTCTTTGTAAAATGTTGAAACATAGCGGTGGTCTCATGCCCTTTGAGTTAATAAGCAAAATAGATAATTAAATGCCCTTTTTTTAAAAGAGAATTATTTATTTAATAAAATTATAAAATGAAAAATATCAAAAATGTAGATGTTGATGGAATCAGTTGCATGTAATAACCCCGAATGACAAATTAGGAGAAAAGCGAACTTTTTTCGTCTAGGCAGTTGTAAGGAATTAATTTAAAATATTTAGAACAGTGCGAGGTCTTTTGCTATGTTTGCGGGAAGAAATATCATAATCGTAATTTTGTAGGATATTTAATACAGGGTTATTAATGTTTCGCATATCATTATAGAATTTAGTAGAAATTTTGTGAACAAATTGTTTTAAACTTGGAATCGAGAGAGCTGTCTAATATCGTCATTACGAAAGTACCAGGGTGAATTCGTTAACATTCTGAGAGTTTTGTTCTCAAGCCTTTGAATAATTTCAAAATTTGTACGTGCGACAGAACCCCAAACTGGGCTTGCATAAGCTAATACTGGACGAAGATAAGAGAGATATATTAGAATTTTGAGATTAAGAGGTAAAGCTGAATTTCTATTGATTAAAGGGTAGAGAATTCTAAATTGAGTATTGAATTTATTTCTAAGGTTGTAGATATGTAGTTAAGTTTACTATCATGGATAATTCCTAAGTACTTAGTTTCTTTAGACCAGGTGATATAATTATTGTATATTTTAATATTAGGAGGGTTATAGGATTTTTGCAAGTGAAAAGAACTGCTTCTGTCTTGTCCACATTTAATTTTATCTTCCAGTTAATGAGCCATTTTTCTAAATCAATGATATAATTTTGCAAATTTTCTTGGATGATGCAAGTTTTTCGGCCTTGCGTTAAGATTGCAGTGCCATCAGCATAAAGACTAATTTTGATATTGTTCTTTTGTGGAGTAGTAGTGATTCCACATCATAGCATTTAATAAAGAGAAATTAATATTTACAAATCATAAACAAATAAATGAAATTGTACAAGAATAAATCAACACAGCAATAAATAAGATTTATTGCATATTTATTGCTGTGTTGATTTATTCTTGTTAAGAGTTAACGTTCAATTCAAGAGGTATACACGTGAGCTGAATGGCTAGGTTTCATAGTAACAAGTTTAGTTGTTTATAGCTTGAGATGCAGAAAATAATCAATTGAGTTATTGGTCGACTAGCAGTCAGGATTGAGACAAAACAAGTTAACGGAAACTTCACATTTCGCTTAATTTATGTATTTCAACTTAATCCTATTCTTATATAAATTTCTTTGTGATTCTTTTTTCCTTTTATTGGTACCTTACCTCAGCATTTAAAATTTTTACAAGTGAAATTTTCATCTTTTGACAGTTTTCACAATTAATGCGCATTCACAAAGTTTTAAACTTTTAGTGAAGAAATAGCACAAATTATACAGCTACAAATCTATAAATCTTTTTAAAAAAATATTATGTTGTCATTTTTTTCGTGATTAATTATCATGGGTTTAATATTATACTTACACATTGTGTTTTTCACTTACATTAAAAAAAAAAAAAAAATGCATTGCAAAGTTTTATTTTCTATTGTATTTTGTGAAAGGGAGGAAAAAAACCCAAACTCGCTATATTCTGTAAATTTGTATACCCCTCTTGCCTTTTTTTAAGACACTTTAAAAAAAAAAAAAAATTATAATATTTAATTAAAAACAATTATTAGTAATGCATATATATGTGTTCTTTTAATATATTCTTTTTATATAATACTATAATATATATAATAGTATGATTATGCTTAATTTAATTTTCTAGTATTTATAATTTACGTTAATGTCAAAATTTCAAAATGTAATACACGTAGCAAGAAATGAAACTAATGCTGTAATCAAAAATTAAATTTAATACCCTTATATATTTTATATACAATAACATTAGGAAGAAAATATTAAGAAGGAAATAAAGAATATGATCTAAAAAAAAAAAGGAACCGTTACTTTCTGTTATGCTGTCTACTATTTTTGAATTGGAATTTTTAGTATGTATTCTCTTTTCCGAATCTGGCAGTATTTTATTGAAGCGAAATTTGAACTGCGCCCTCTTTAGCGTCTATGTTGTCGTTGGCGACAGAAATATAGAATCTATTGATATAACTGAGTTGTGTTGATATTTGTTTTACATTTTCTGTCTGTTAATTGTTGTTTTTTTTAATTATAAATCTTTTTTAAATATATTATTGAGCAAAATGGGTAGTAAAAAGACGTCTTACAAGTCAGGAGATCTTGTATTTGCTAAAGTTAGAGGATATCCGCCTTGGCCAGCAAGGGTAAATATAACTTATTTATACCGGTTTTTTTGTAGAAAATAATTTTTCTTTTATATCTTATGTTTGTAAGTTATCGTATTGTTTTTGTATGGAGATTGATTGTTGCACTTGTGACTTATTTAAGGCTCTGCATTATTATTTTTTTTACTACAGCTTCTTAATATTTATTTATTAATGCATATATATGGATATATATACATATATATATACATTCTCTCTATATATAGGTATATAATAGATATACATATATCTGATACCATAGCATAATCATTAATTTTCTTTAAAATGCTTATCTTGAATATTTTTAATTTTTAAAATAGATTTTCTTAAATATGTTTTAGCCACTTATGTGCATATTTTAATTGTGAGAAGGACCGTTGAAGATATAAATAAATTAATAAATAATCATATGTATTTTATCAAATGGAATAAATTTATGAAAGTAATTATTTTGTATAAAAATAAAAATGCTGTTAGGGTAGATATTCCACTTTTGACCACATTTAGAAAAAATTTGTAATGGAAATTTTACAGCAGATGACTGGTTGAAAAATATTAAATCACATCAATGTTACTTTTCAGTAAATTTAATTGGTTTTCTGTTAACTATAAAATCTTGCTACACAATGTGTTAGATTGCATTGAGTAAAATTATTTATGATAAATCATTAAATAATGTTTCTCAAATACTAGTTTTGGCCACCTTCACAGTATCATAATATTTAACAAACATTCTAATAGGAAGTAAAAATAAAGTACTTTTATGTAATATCTATTTTATTGCAATTTTATTTTTGTGGGCTATTTTAAAATAATTTTATAATTTTTTTTTGTGACTCGGTGTAAATTATAAAATTAAAATATGTATGAGTTATTTTTAGCAAAAAATTTCAGTTAAAAAAAAAATATGAACGTGTAAAAACGTATGTAATTTGGTTTGAAATAGTAATATAGTTAGTGACAAAACTAATTAAATTAATTACTAAATTCACTAGAATCCTTAGAATTAATACAGTTCGTGCCGGCGTTAGAACATGCCAATATTGTCTTCATTGTGTCAACTTTTCTTGCAAATCTTTTATTCCAGTTCTTTTTACTTGTTCCAATCTTTTATTTATTTTTTTCTATAATTATCCTTCTTAAATGTTTTCCTCTTTATTTATTTATTATATTATTTTATTTTTATTTTTCTTCTGAAAACATTTTACCCTGGTCTGATGCTATGACTTAATGTTTAGTAGTCTATGGCATTTTTTTTTCTTATCAAATTTATTCCTAGGCCATAAAGAAGCATTTTAGAATACAAGAATCATAGATTTCCTTCGAGGAGAAACAACTACGTTCGCTTTAGAAGGTGTAGCAACAATAAAATACTCTTATATATTCTATTATCATTGAAAATGTAACAGTCACGGAAACCTCTATGGTGTTTTCTTCAATTTTTTATCGTCACATTGAAATTTTATCCAAACATCATAAAATATAGCTAATAATGTGTTACATTGCCAATCTATTCCTTTTGATTTAGTGTCTTGACATGATAAAAACAGGTTGGGATCTATATCTCTTAAATGTTCCAAATAGTTAATTTAATGTGGAATCGTTCTGCAGAAAATACTTGCATTAGGTGTTACTTTAATGTATTTAGAGTAATTAATGTTATCAGGATCAAATGGACAGATGCAACTTAATTGAAATCCTGATTTAATGGTACTTGATGTTGAAGCATAGAATATAATTTCCTTTTAATGCTTGGCGAATATTGTAATTTGTGTGTTTATATCTCTATTTTTCACAAAATAATTTACATTGCTACATTATTGTCCCAAAAACAGAATCAAAGGTTATAATATGCCAATATTGTTAGGGTATAATGGCAACTGGTATGCCGATTATGGAGTACCAATAGTGATAGACCCCTTAACCTCCTCATCTTAATTCATATATAAAATTACAATTTTAATTTGCTGCTTGATTGTTAATATGGATAAAAGATAAAGTTTCAAAAAATTAAATAATACTCTAAAAATACTAAAAATAAATAAAAGTAAAATACAAAATAAAAATTAAAAGAATTTAAGTTTAAATTCGGTACAATTAGGAAATATATATATATATATATATATAGATTATTTTTGATATAGTTTTTTCCTAATCCTTTTATTTTGCTTACAAAAAAAAAAAAAAAAAAAAAAAGGGTAAAAAAGAAAACAAAATAAAACTAACATGTTACTAGTCGGTAAAAAGTAATTAAGGTGCACATCATAGCAGGAAGGAGCTGAGTTCAGATTTGAATCCTCAACTTTGTGGTCGGAGATCTGTTTCCTTATCTCTGCACCAATTCTGCTTGTTTAATGGAAGATCACAAATTTTTAAGCCAAAGGGCTTTTCAGATACACGAGTTAATGCGTCTCAGTGAACGTTTAAATCACTCTGCTAACGAATTCACTTGCGCTGGTTCAGAATAACATTCATGGTGTCTCTTAACGGTATAATGGCATTGTAATTATATGTTTTTTGCTACAAAAGTTACTAAATGTAAAGTTATATGAGACTTATGCCTATCAAGAAAGATAATTGTTGGAAATTATGTGTTTCTTTCTATTAGTTAAGGAGAGAAAAACCTTCACAATTTATTCATAAAAGTTTTACCTATCATCTATCCAGAACCTGATATGCCAATACTCCAATTTTCAGTAGTTTTTTTTTTTTTTTTTTTTTTTGTTTATTATGTGTTAGGTAATCTGCAACATTTAAAAACTGTTAGAGTAACAATTTCTATTATAGTATTAACTATTATCAGGGTAATGATGTTCTACTTATCTGAGCTACTAGATATATCATAAATATTTTTCCTTTTTGGAGCCAGGACAAGGGTGCTTTTATGAGAAGAAAAGAACAAAGTCTTATTAGTGTTATATACAGAGAATGGATGGTACTACGTATTAACGGCAATACAGATTTGGCAGTTTTTAAGTAGCGCCTATCTATACTTAAAATTTTTGTGACAAATCATAAAATATATAAAACACTTCATTTAAAATCAAAACACTTTTAAAATTCAAAACACTTTATTTAAAAATAAAGTAATCAATTGGATTTCAGTGGAAAATGGGCCGATATGGAGTTTAACATAGATTCAAAACAGTCTCTATTTTTGGTGCATTTGCAGTTCTTTATTAGCGCAACTTCTGCTGCGGTGGCGTTAATACGTAAATACCGAGTGGATTATCGAAAAACGCTTGTCATCAAGGAGCTCTTTGATTTCTTTAAACCAATATCTGCTTTTGCCCTTAATATTAATTGCCTTTGCTTTATTCAAATATTCTGGTTTGTTACAGCTGATTCTAGAATGTCTTTTCATAAATAATACTTTTTGCATGGTTTTCCATTTCGCTGACTTCAATAGTTTTGTGATCAGAATCAAAAAGTTATTCTTCGGTGATAGGAAATTGCATTTTTGCAATTTCCAAAATCCACTCCTCCGATTCATTTTTTTTTTTTGCCTCAATTCCTAATACTGCTTGAGGGCCTACATAGCCAGAAGAAAGTGATTTCCACTTCTGCAATGTTTAAATATGAAGTAAAATGAACCACACCAAAAAGTTTGGTAGATTTTATGACTGGAAATCCCTTTTGAATGGCTTTAATTGCATTTCCTTGTTATATATTAAAAACAGAAAAACCTTTTTCAGGCAGAAATATCAGCTATCTTCGTATTTGGGGCCATGACTAATTCAAATAGTAACAAAATTTAAATTTTTTGTTTCATTTTATCTAGATATTATTAAATTCACTTAATGGTTATAAAACACAATGAAATATGTGGAATGTGTGCTGTGTCCATTTTGGGCATTTGCATGGCCAAAAATTTAGAACACCAGTTTTGGCCACCTTCCATTAAACGTTAAAAATAATTAATTTTAATTTGAAATAATAACAGAAAGAAATCTTATCACCTACCTCCTCTATAACCTAGCAGCAATTAGTTTTAGAACAATCACTTAATTGTTGGAGCCTGATGAAAAAAATATAAACAATTAATAATAATCTTAATAGTTATAGATACAGTACTAATTCATCTTCATTTAATTTTCTTGCAAGTCACATGCTATGAAAAATTTAATCAGTGAGATTATAAATGATAAAATAAAGTTTGTTTAAGGTGTAAGAATGCATCTTATTGGTATAATTATCTTATCTTATAATATAAATACAGAATAATTTTTATCTTATATCTTAATCTTATTTTATAAATACAGGACAAAATGATAGAGTGCTGTCAAAATTTGTCCCTTTTTCTCCCTTGATTTTTTCGGTTAGATCTTCAATTTTTCCTGGTTTTTACTTTCGACTTATAATATGAATTATAAAGAAAATTATAAATTATTCCACTTGGCCAAAGATTGATTTGATGGCAAAACATGGTGATCAAATTGTACTTTATTTCTTAATTTGTCAATTCTGTTGTTATAAACATAAAATCTCTTCATAACATTTAAGTACTAAAATAAGATAAAACTTTATAATCGTAGAATTTTTATTTATGTTCAGCAAGTAAACATTTAATTTTTACCTATTAGACATATGTTTTATTAATTCTTATTAAAGGGTTTGCAAAATGAGTATTTACAGTAATATTTTGTAACTACAGGTCAAGTCGAGGATCAAAATTACCATAATTTTAATGATTTTTCAAATGTATTTTTGATGCTAATAGCATCTAAAATGGCTCAGATATTAGGCTTTATTTTTATTTATTTATTTATTATTATTACTAGTTTAAAGATAGTGCCTATTCCAGTAACACAGAAAGGAATTGGTGTTATAACAATTATATTACAAAATTTTGATTAATTAATCTCAGTAGATAAAAATACACAATGAAAATTTACTTGCAGATATTGATACATTTGAAGAACTTCATCAGTAATGCTATTACTTAATGGCTATTTAGCATGTCAGAAATGGAGCAATCAATTTATTTCCTGCTACAAACACTTATTAGACATTCATATTTCGTTAATTTCATTTACATGTTTCCCTCTGCATATATTGGATTTATTTATTTCAGAAACAAAAATTACCATTCTATATTTCTAATTTTATTATTAATTTTAAAAATATTTTTTACAGTAGTTTTTATTTTTTTTTCTCTTCCTTGATTCTTTTGGTATATCTGGTTAACAATTCTACTTTAAATGGATATAAGATTTATTAGTTTGCCAACTAAATAATTTTTCTGTTTACAAAATTTTTATTCATAAAGTCAATATGTGATGCATCCAAATTTGTATTCAATAAACAGATAATATATGCAAATTCATACCAATCCATTATTATAAACTAAATAATATTTTTAGAGAATGTACTTGTGTATCGGTGGGAAACAGTATTGACATAATGCATATGTATGCAGGTAGATATACAGATTGCCTTGCGAAGTTAAAATAGATATGCAGGTTACCCATAAAATTTAGAATTTATTGTAAGAACAAAATGCATAACTGCAATCTTAAAATATAAAAAATCTGTAGTTCCAAACTTTTTCTTTTCTTGAAAAATCTCATTTTTAACTTTGAAGTACGATTATCTTTGCTTGTTCCCCAAATGATCCTTTAAAACAATTTTATATTGTGTAATTATATAATTATTATCTCTTGAAAGAAATTTAAATAAATATTATGTAAAAAAAGCTCATGAAAGAAATGTAAACAAACCATAAGAATAGCCCTTAAAAGAAATTAAAAAGAAAAATTAATAATTAAGCAATAAAAAATGTTAAAAGTCATCCAAAACACAAAAGACCCAGTTCCTCAAAAACTATACTCATAATTTTATCAGTAATAAAATATAAAAATACAAATTTCAAAATTTTCATGTCTCTGAAGATTAGTTTATTGGAAAAACATGACCATTAAATTCTATTAGTTTTGGTAAATTGTTTGTAATACATATTTGAATTTGTCTAGAATTTTATGACATAAACATACCTGCAGATTTCTACTTTTTCTTAATGTAACACATATACAAATAAATTTTCAGTGTGAATTTTAAAATCATCAATGGAATGTCTACTAACCCCTATATTTTATTCCACATAGTGCGAGTATAAAAGTTCCTTTAGAAATCTTGATGTGTTTTCAGGATTTCAATGTCTAATTTTCTGTACTGTTAATGTTGTTTCATTATTTTGGTATGAATAAATTTTTTACAAATTCATTACTGGTATGTTACATCTTTTAAAGTGATCTAGAAGAATATGTTCTGCATTTTATTTACCTTTTATGGCATTTTTTTCAACTAATTTTTATCTAATGTATTAGGTACTCGTAAAGAAAATGTTTTATACAAACAGCTGCATTTTTGAAGAACTTTTAAATTCTTAATTAGAATGTTGCTCTAATATAGAGAAGAAAAAAAATGTGAATCGTTTTGTATTAAGTACTTTAAATACAAAATTTTCTAATAAGTATAAAAAAGGAACCCTTTCATTTTAAATTTCGACAGACATACGAAAAATAATAATAAAAAACATTAAATCCATGTGTAAAAATATGAAAATAAAACATATGTAATATTTATTTATTTCTAAAATTTTATAATAAATAAAGATATTATAACCAAAATATAAAAAATTTTTCATTATTTCTTTTTTCTTTCCTAATAATGTAATATATATTGAGAGAGAGAATCAAATAATACTTATTTTTTATAGGAGTTATTTTATTTTTAAGTAAAACTTTTTTTATACTTCTTTTTATGTGATATAGACATATACTCATGCAAAGTTATCAATGATTTCTTGCTGTACAAAAATTATTTTAATAGAATTCTGCTTTAAATTATTAAATTTTTGTCTGATTATACTAAAATAAATGTTGGGTTTTTTTGTAGCATATAAATTAACTCACTTTCTTCATTATAAAAGATTTTATGTTAAAAATTATTGTTGTAATTAGGGATTGCAATACCGAATACCGGTATTTTGAGCGATTTGTACAATTTTGTAATACCGGTATTCACAAGTTTAAATACCGGTTTTCGGTATTTACTAGAAATTTAGAATTCTTATCTGTGAAATTCTTATTCCGATCTGTGAATTCTTATCTGAAAACTAGAAATCTGTGAAAACAAGGTTGTAGTTGTATAGAAAGTGTATAATATTTCGATATGTTTTAAATTGTTGAGTTTGTTATTCACTTTGTATTTGCATATCATACTTTAGAGTTCAAAATATTTTTCAGATTTATTATATATATACTCATAAATAATACCCCATAATAATGAATAAGTATAACTTTAAAGAACATAAAAAATCAGTTGATAATACTTCGGTGAGAGTGAAAGTGGCAATAAAGATAATGACAATGTAATTGTTGAAGAAGATATTGCTAATGATGATGAAATATTAACCCATCAAGAATTGCTTCCTATAATTTTTAAATTTCGAAAAATTGTTAAGATATTTAAACGTTCCCCTACAAAAAATGCCATATTACAAAAATATACACTAACTGAAAATGAAACAGAATATATGTTAATACTAGATTCTAAAACATGTTAGTATAGTTTATTGCCAATGATGGAACTTTTTGAAACTGAAAAATCCAATCCAAAAAGCAATGATCGACTTAAACCTGTAAATTAATTTTTCTGATGGTGAATTTGACTTTGTAATAATATATATATTCGACTGTATCAGCTCTACCTCCAATAAAATTGGATGTTGAGGCATTATGTCGGAGAGATTAATTCATTAACAGCTAATGCAACAATATAATTTCATGTTGCAGTCACTGAAATAACAGCACACATCACTATCTGAAGAATTATATATTATATTGAAAAATCGCACAGAAGAAAGGCATACCTAAATAGAAATTGTCTTACGGTATTTACATAATTATAATGATTTTAAAAATGAGAATGAAAAAGAAGAAAAGAGATTAACTAATTCAAATTTGATCAAGTTCATAGTAAACTTTCTTAAAATTTTTTATCCACATTCAGAAGAATTCGGTATAATTGTCGACGATTATGATGGCACTAATGTCGATAGTGAAAAGGAATTGTCTCTTGAACAAAAATTAGAATTGCGATAACTAAAAAATTTCAACAAACCAAAATACAATACAGAAATCAGCTATATCCAAAACAATCCAACGAGAAATAGATTTATTTGAAGATGAGGGATTTAGAGGTAAATACTTGGAAAAAGTATATCACATTGCTAACAGTACCACCAACTAGCTTATATGCTGAAAGCGTGTTTTCAAAAACTGGTAATTTTTGCACAAAATTACGTCTCATGCTTAATGGTAGTACAATTGATGCATTATGTTTTTTAAGATCACATTTTAAAAATTTGTAATAGTATCACAGACTGAATAGTGATATTTACACTTTTTTGTGATTTAAATAAATAAAATGTTCCTTTACTTTTTTTGTGATTCTTTATATACTGTTATAATTTATAAGTTGCAATTTTTTTTTTTTTTTTTTGTGATATTTACATTCTCTAATAAATCTGGCAAAAAAAAAAAAAAAAAAAAAAAAAAAACACCCATGTTTTCTTTCTTTTTCTAAAATTTCTACTACTGGTATTAAAACCGGTATCCCGGTATTAAGATCTAAAAAATACCAGTATTGAACTTTTTTGCAGTCCGGTTGTTGCAGTCCCTAGTTAAAATATTTTTAAATAAAGTAAATTTGTTAAACATTTTTTTACTGTTAAATTTTAACTTAAATAAAATAAATATGAAGAAGCTACTTAGGATTTAAAAATACAGATAAATTAGTTGCATCTGTTTTTCTGACATTAATTTTTTATTAACATTTAGGTTGAACAAGAAGCTCCTCCTGGAAAAAAAGTTCCAAAGAATAAATATCCCATTTTGTTTTTTGGAACATATGAAACGTAAGTTTTTAATATTTGATTTTAATTAAAACAATAACTGTATATGCCTGCAAATTTATTTCAGTTTGAAAAACTTAAATTTTTAAAAGAAGATTATGGCCAAAGAACAATATGTGATTGTTTGTGTAAAGATTGTGATAAAATATGAAAAATACTATTAAAAAGAATTATCTGCTATTTGAAAAATTAAACCATCCTGAAATTGTTTTTAAAAAATTTAATTTTTTTTTTTAACTCGGTTTTATTTTTTGTGAACATTGATAAAAAATGGATTACTTTTATTGATGTTTTAGTTAAAAATTGTGTAAATTCTGATTTACTCTTTAGTTTTCTTTTATCTAAATTTTTATAAAAATATTAAATGTGACGAATATATATAATGGATTATAAATAGCATAATTATATAAATATATGCATAATAAAGAGATGCCAAGACAAGAGATAAGATTCTACACAAGATTCAGTTTCAATGGAAAATAACAAAAATTTTATTTGAACTATGGATCTTTTATGGAGATTTAAGGGGGGACCATTTTCCATATAACTTTTTCAATCTTACATAATTTCCATAAATTTTGATAGAAAAAAAACTGCTAGCTTTCATAAAAAATGGTAAATTTTATGCATTTCTTTAAATAATTAAGCAAGTGATATATATTTGTTATTACATTTTCCTTTGCTATCAAAAAGAATTGTTTGTTTCTGAGGCCATTACTTAAAGGAAGATTGAGTTTAATAAAAAACGTTAAACGTTAAACATTTTGTTATAAGTTTTCATGAAGTTTTTACAATTATAATGCTTATTTTCAATTAGAGATATTGTGTAGCATTATATATTTAAGAAATTTATATTTTTTAAATTAAATTTGTAGTCAATAACTTTGACAGACATTTTGGTATTTTAAATGATCTCTAAGTCTATTTAAACAAAAACTTCTAAATTAATTATAAAAAAACATTACCTGATAATATTATAAATTGCAACTATATTTATGAATTTAGTAGCAAATATAAATTCCAGCTGTATTATTCTTGAAGTGATTTTTACATTAATGTTGGTTGTTGTTTCAACTGAAAAGAGATAGTGCTATGTTTTTGCCGCTAATGTACTCCCCATTGAGGAATGATTCTCAAATTATATTTTTAAATACAACAAATTTTCTTAAATTTAGCTCCTTTTCATCATTTAGATAGTAATTTAGAGAAAGCATGTGAAGTGCAGACATTATTTCCTTTGGAATATATCTTTTCAAAAATAACATATTTTTAGATATATAGATTATTTTTTTATTAAAAAGTTAAAAAATATAACAAAATGCTTCATTTTATATAAAATACTGTAAATAAAAATCAATCAATGTTTAAAAAAAAATAATTTTTAAAGATTGTAAAATTTGTTTTGTCTTAAACTCATACATAGAGTGATTTAGATCATACATTTCTTAATTCTTTGAAACTCTAAAAAAAAATCGTGAATGCCTATTCTGATTATTTCAGAAGGAAAAGAATTTAAATGTTGGAATTAAAAAAAAAAAAAAAGGATTTTTTTTTTTTGTTTCCAAGATATTGAACATTTAGAAACGGTAATCCTGGAGAATTATCATTGAATTTAATAATGTTAAAGATTGTAAACCCAGAATGATTAAATGTGTATGTGCTTTTTCTTGTGGTTTAAACATAATATCAATATTAAAATAGAAAGAATGTAAAAATAGAATCAAGCAAGCACATAAATCACTACAAAATAAAAAGCAGCATAAAGCATTATAAATCAGTTTTGAGTATTATCCAATCTTGTATTTGATTCATTATTTGAGAGAAACTTTTTGAAAAATTAAGGTTCCTAATATTTCATTTTTTATTTAGGGCTGTATTAGCTGCTAAGGATCTTTATCCTTATGACCAATATAAAAGAAAATTTGGAAAACAACAGAAAAGAAAATTTTTTAATGAGGGTCTCTGGGAAATTGAAAATAACCCAACTGCTAAACCTGGAAGTGGTCACATTGTAAGTAAAATAAATTATAAGGGGATTGGTTTTGGAAGTTATTCTTTCTTTGAATTTTATTTTGTTGAATAAGATAAATTCTGTATATGAATAAGTGAAATTTTTTATATAGCAATGTTTATTGAATTTTATTTTTTGTTTAGAAAAATTGTGATGCTCTTTGTAAGTTAATAAATTGGATTTAACATGAAATGTTATAATTTTTCTTTTTAGTAAATCTTACGTTGTTTAAAAATAAGAGACTTTGGATATTGAAAATTGAAGAAATAATTTTTCATAAATTTCATCTGGATGTATTGCCTACATTGTTTTTATATTTTTAAAATTTTCTTTCTGAAATTATGCATTAATCAATAATATTAAAGATAGTTTTAATAATTAAAAATGTGTGCATAATTGTTTCATTACCCAAGTAATATAAATGAAAACACAGGATAGAGAACATCTAATTATTATAAAAATGCACTTTATTTGAAGAGGAAAGAAATTTATTTTGAAGGTAAAAGAAATATAATAATAAAAAAATTAACCCTTCATCGAAAATTTTAACTTTTTAAATATTCATCGGAATATATAGACATTACTCCTAGAATTTGCTTTATTTTTATCATACTAACTTCATCATTTTATTCAGGTCATTATTATTGAGTAAATTTTGAAAAATGTTTCACGTATGAAGAAAACTAAATGCGTTTTTAAATACTTTGCTATTTTTTATTATGTGCTTAAAAATCATTTAAGTTAATTATTCAATGTAAAAATAAAAATAAAAATTAATTATTTTAAAGAAATTATATGTATTATATTAATATATATAATTATGCATAATATTTATAATAATAAAATTAAAATAGGTACTTTATAATAAGTACAACAAGTTAAATAAGTACTTTATACATATTATGTTTATTATTTTGAATTATTTATTCATTGAATCTCTGAAATTTGCATTTGCATATGATTGTTTATTTGAAAATTCACTATGAATGACAACATCATTTCTTTGTAATGCCTGGAGAAATTTTATATACTTGATTCAGTCAATTTCTTAATTACAAACTTATGAAAATTAAATTTTCAAAATTAAAACTTAAGTTATCTTTTGATATGTATTGCAATTATTAACTTCTGTAATTGAAGAATATTCTAAAATGCTTGCAATTATAGTATTATAGATAAACTTAAATATAATGAGCACAATTATATGAAAAGGCAATTATCACACAAAAGTAACATTCTTTAACTGGTATTCAAAATGTATAGAATATTGATGTACTTTATAAAAGTCTATAAACTTATTTTATGGCATTAATTAAAAAAAAATTAATTGCAAGCATATTATGCAATTTAAAATAATTATATTATTAAACTATTATATTTATTCATAATTTATTCAATGAAAAAAATGTAGAAACTTCTTAGATCCCATTCATTTCCTTTATACTTCAAATTACAATTTCAAACTTGTACAACCTTATTTTTGCAAAGTCCTGTCAGTTTATCATAGATACTTTTATAATGGAAGTGTTTTATTATTTCAAGTAGGTTATTAACATTTTTTAAAAATAGGATAACTATAAAAACAGTTTCAAAATTGCTCAGATTATAAATTCTATTTTATTTACAACAATTTATTGTATGATTTTTATTACAATAGACTTCATTTATTATTCATTTAACTTTTTACTACTCTAAAAAATGGTAAGCAAATGTAAAAAAAAAATTTTTCCTGTAACTCATCAAATTTTTAGGATAGATAAATAATTATTTAGTTCACCATCCCAGTTATTATTTATATGATATAAAGAAAAAAAATATTTTTATTAGATTATAAATTAAATCCAAATATATTCTTTTTGCATAAATTCCTGAAATGTAAAATTCAATTATTTATATATTTTAATAAAAACTTACATTAAAATTATTTATTATTCCAGACCATAAAAACTGCAGAAAAACCTGATTCACAAGATGATGCTGTTAGTGACGAAGAGGAAAAATTGGTAATTGATAAAGAAACCCAATGTATGTCCTATCTTAATTATTTACAAATTCAATTATCTGTAAAAATAAAATTTATAATAAATCACTTAATAAAAATTAGTTCTGTTATGCATGATTTATGAGCAAATAAATTGGTATAAAATTTAAGAATATGTAATGAATAGTAAAATTTAATTTATTTTATTTTGTCCTACACAGTTATATATTACAACAGTAAATACTATAATTGTTCCTTATTTATGCATTATCTTTATAATTTCAACTTTAAATTAATGATATCTTTATAGCAGTCTTACAAACTGAGATATTCTTAAAAAGTATTATTAATATTGTAAGACTCCCTAAAAGTAATTTGTAATTAATTTTATAATTTTAGATTTTTATTAATCAAATTCTGTGTTGGAAAAAGGGAGGGACATAGAAATTTATATATATATTTTATATCATTTAAATATTAGATCTTTTCGTACTAAATCATGAATAATAGCAATTGTATGTTTTAATTTATTTGAATTTAAAATTTTTATAAAAACTTTAAAAGTTAATATCATTTTAGTGATTTATGTGTTAAAAATTGAGCTACAAAATTTATATATATATATATATATATATTTGAATTTTTTTATGTTGTTTTCCAATTAATAATTTTTCAATTTTTGATAGAAGGATGACTCAAGTTCTCATAAGAGGAAGGGTGATCATAAAGATTCAAAAGTAAGTATTTTCTGTGTAAGAATTATTTAAAATGCCTTAAATTTTATATTACTTAATATAAAGGGCTCATTTATACAAAAAAAAAATGCAATTAAAGGTTTTTTAATTGTGTATTTTGTATACAAACAAGTAAAAACAATTAATGTCTTTTTTTATATTATTATTTTTATTGCTAGAATTAAATTATTATATTGTGTTTTTAAAAGCTTTCTTGCTTTTGTCTTTTAATTCCAGTGCTTAAATTCAAAATTTAAGCACTTAATATATTTAATTAATAATTTTAAAATTTGTCTTCTATATATTGTAACACACTAAATAGTTTTTCAAGTATAATTTAATTTTTTGTAATTACGAATAAACATATTTAATTTTTAAGCATTTTAATAAACATACTTTAAAATGCTGTTTTTCTTCAGAAAAATAAAAAGCAAAAATTGAGAAAGAAACCTCAGCTGATGAAGAAGAAAATGACCAATCCAGTGATGATAATTCAGTAAATAATTCCGTTACTTTCTGATTTTTATGTAGTCATATAATTTGTTTTTTATAAAACTAATTTATTATTTTATTTAAATCTGTATATTTATTTTTAAATTTACAATATATATGTTTTCTAATTTTAAAGTTAGTATTATTTTAAGTTTTAATTATTATTCCATTCTTATTGATTTATTTGGCAATTGCTAATAATAATATGAGAGGATTAATAAAAAACTAACTGTAAAATGCTAAATTATAGCTTGATTATTTCAGTTTTTATTTTTCTTTATTAAAAAAACTGTTATTCATTAAACATGTGCATATAATTGACGATTATTGATTCATAATATTATAGATTAATTCATATTAATAAATTTCTTAATGTTTGTTGTATCCATAATACTTCATGCATCTGATAAAATCATCATAATTTTGCTATTTAAATGTTTTGATAATTATGCTATAGGAAATACAAATTTAAAATTTGCTTTTAACCTTAGACTATATGTTATTTTTAATACTGATTTGCATATTTTTATAAGGATAATTAGAAAGTTTAATTAATCACACAGGACCTGCATCAAAGAATTTTCTTTTCTTTTATTAATTTGTTTAAGTGATTTTATATGAAAGAGTATTCAGAATTTTTCTTTTGCATCAAAATATTATATAAAATAGGTATAAAGAAACATGGCTATGTGGGTTTTTTTTTTTTACATTCACTTACAATCTATGATTACTATATATTTTTAGATGCTTTTTTTTTTTCAGGTTACTGTTGGAAAAAAAATTAAATAGCAAATATTTTATTTAATCAGATAAATTTTTTTTTTTACAAAATACAAAAAAAAAATTCAATTTCTCTTACCTTATTATTTGCAGTATTTACATCTGTTTTCAGTATTTTATCTTTTACTTTTAGATATTCTTTCCAATTCTTTATTTTCTTGGTGAAATATTGTGTCATTAGCATTTTTATTTCGAGGAGAAATCAATGTGATGCTTTAGGAAATAAAGTTCTAAACA
>BPLR01000709.1:0-55821 GCA_021605095.1 Caerostris extrusa
TAGTTACGTATTGCTACTATTGGTTTTTTGATAAAAGTTACATTTAATAAAATAGTATTCACTTGAATGTTTTGTTAAAATTTTATATTAAATAGTGTTAATTCTAAAAGACTACTTGTTTGAGAGAATCAGTAAGAATTTTATACATTTTTGCATACATATTTTTATTTTTTAGACATACATAATTAGTAGTTGATTTTTCAAAATTCTTATAATATTCTTAAGAATATTCTTCTTTATAGAATTCTTAATTAAATATATTACATTTTTATATATTCTATACTTTTATTTATATAATTTAGGATTTACTATATGTACTTTTTTTATTAATTGAATGCCCTTTTCTTTTAGAATAGAATCTTTGTCTCCCAGAGAAAACAAATACCTGATAATAGTAAGTAACAGTTTTTATAAATAAAATAAAAACTGATGATTTTTAAAAATTTATAATTTTATATTAAATGTGTTTCAACCCATTTGTCTTAGAACTATTTATAATATAGATTTTTTTTGGTTAGAAGTTTTATGATTGAATATTGGCTTGTTTATATTATTTCATAAAGTAAAAAAAAAAATTAAAAAAGCTTTATTAATTTTGCTATTCTATATTATAGATTATGATGGATCAGTAGTGAGGAAGATGAAAGTGCTACACAAGTTAGAATTGCAGAAGATGGGAAATTGTATTATGTGATAAAAATGGTATATTACTTTTTAATGGTATTCAATAACATTTTTTAGTTATCAAATATTAATAGTGGTCTCCACAAAAAAAAAAAAACCTATTTAAAACAATTTCTATATTAAAGAGTTTAAAAACAACTTAGAGAAAAAATAACAGTTCTAAATGGAATTTTTAATAGAATGATAAGATCATTGTTAACTTTACATATTAACAAATACTGTTCTAAACAGAATTTAATTTCCTTTTTACATGTGTTATTCAATTAAAAACTGAATTATGTTTTTAATTAGATTTCCATGTTAAAGAATGGAATTGCATTTATATATATATATATATATATATATAATGCAATTCCATCTATATATATATATATATATATATTAAAGTAAAACTGTTCAAATATAATTGTAACAGTTAAATTAAAATCAATAATTGATTCATTCTTTTTTAAAATATTTTCATTTAAAGAGATATTTGGAATCACTGTAATCATATAATGAATCATGGAGACTTCTATAAAGTTAATTTATTTCGTTATGCTTTTAATGAAATTAGCATTATAAAAATTATGGGGAATCTATTTTTATTTTTATAACTTATATTATATGTAAAAATGTTTATTTTTTAAAGTTTATTAAAGAAGTAAATTATAAACTTTAATTTTTTGATCAATTTTAAATTATTACTAATAGTCCATGTAATTTTTTGTTAATTAATGACTTGATGTTTAATTAAGTTAAGAGAATGAATTTAATATTGTCACCAGGCTATTTAAGAAATCAAATAGCTTTTAACATCACAGAAATATCTATTTTATTTAAAATGTGAAACTTAAATAATTATATTGTTAAATAAGATGCTAAATTAAAAACTTAAAATCTATGTTGTTTTAATTAAAATGCTTGCTGCATACAAATATGTGCTTGCATGATCAAAAAAATTATCATATCTAAAAACATTTTATTTCTCATAATTATGAAGGTTCCAACGTGGTCAGCAAGTATATTATAAGGTAAAGAAGTTGAAATAAAAACAGTGGAGTTATCAACACTATTAATTTTTCTGAAGTAGTATATAAACATATCTAGTCATTGATTTTTTTATATACATAAGAAATGTACATAAAGAATTAATTATTTTTATATATTTACATCAGTACTAAACATTTTATCTTATTGGCATTTAGCATAGATAGAAATTTCATATGAATATTTAATTACTAGTTTATAAATATTAGCTTACATTTTTTATCAAGACTGTTTTTCTTATTCTTGATCTCATTTATGTTTCTGATGAATTTGATTTATAGATGATGAAATAAAAATTTGTCTGTATAATATTTTTGTAATGATGAGGTAATTATTGACTTTACATACACACATACTGTTCTAAACAGAATTATTTAATTTCCTTTTGTATGTATTAATCAGTTAAAAGATAGATTTAAACTAGATTTCAATGTCGAAGAATGGAGTTGCATAGAAAAATAAATATACACATTAAAATACAAAATTTCAAACATAATTGTAACAATTAAATTAAAAGCTATAATTCAATTGAAAATATCTTCATATAGAGAAGTTTCCTGAATCACTGTAGCCATATAAAGAATTGTGAGACTCTATGTTTTGTTAGTTCTGTATTCTGATTTGCTGATCTTTGATAGAGTATAATTGTTTTATTTCAAGAAATTCTTGGTATTTATTCTTAATCCATTCATTTGAAAGTTTTATAAGCTGATACTGCTGCATTAGAAATGTTAAATCTTTATTTCTTGAAATCACCAAAACGCATGTTTAGTGATTTCAATAATAATTAGCAGTATATTCATAAATAAAATGCTGTTATTATTTATGAGTTCTATTTCTCATTTTAACTTACAATAAATTATTGTAAATGTATTGTTTTAGAAACTTTATAAAAATACAATTTTTAATTGCCATTATTAGAATAAATTTTGTCTTAGTAATATTTGGATGGGAATTGTAATATGTTTATATTTCTTCAAATGTATTCCATTTCATTTCTGTTGTGATATTTTTGTTGCCTTGAAGTTTCTTAAAATTTTGATTAAGCAATTTAAAATATATTTTAGGATGTAAATTAATTCTCGAGAATTATTGATTTAATATTAATAATTTGGCTGATGGCAAGTATATTACATGCTGTTGTCCTATAGAAACCGATTATGTTTGGAAAGATAAGGTCCTTGATGGAAGTTTTGACCTTTATTTTATTCTTGGATGACAGTTTGTGGCTGACAAAGAGTTTTTCAGTTTTCTTTCTGGTTTTGTCACTGTTCCATTTATCCTTTCAAATAAGTATTTCACTTTTAATTGTTTTTTGTTAAATTTCATTAATATTTCCTTTGTTCAATATTATATTTTAATGAAGTAATTACTTGCAAAAATATAAAAAAAGTAGGACAAATTGTATTTATGGAGGATTCTTGGGTCGATTGTAATATAACTTTCAGAAAATATTGCTAAAATGACAATTTTAAGAACCTAATTAATTTAAAGAACATACTCATTGTTGTGGGTAATGTGTAGTTCACATGATTTATTCCTTGTGATTAGTTATTGTACAAGCAAAACCATAACTGAAAGTATAATAGCCAAGTATATATTGAGAAATCGTTAAAAAATTTTTCTTACTCATTATTTTTAAGAGCTTTTCACTATGGTTTACAGTTTCCATAAATCCTCCATACTTTGGACATTTTCCACAATTCTTCTAAGAAATACTGAATAGTACTCAATTTGGATGTAACCCATCTTATTACTTGGTATAGATGAACCAGCAACAGGTAATAAATTCACATGACAATTTCACTGCAAGTAATGAATTTCACCTCGAAAAATAAAAACCAGCTGGTGAAATATATACACCAAGCTAAGTGTGGCAACGTAACAATCTAGAACGAAACCGTATCTACTTGAAATTGGTTCTCTGTGAGGTAACCTGTTCCTTTAGCAACTTCCAGACAATAACATGGCAGGATGTACAGACAGCAAATCAATTGTTTTAATGATTTAAAAATCTGTAACATATATAAATTATAGTTTACAATGCTCTTTTTTACTTTTAAAACCTGTTTCTTTTTGCAGTAACCAATAAATATGCATCATTAATCAACTTAAATGATATCTTCACTTATTTTTCGATAAAGTACAAATAAAAGATAGATTATAAAGATGAGCACTGGAAAATAAAAAATTTTCTTTTTCAGATCTGGATCAAAAGGATGTCTGATGGAAACAGAATCCGCATACAACTTACTCATTTGCAGAAGGGGAGTATAACTCTCAGGAGAAGAGCAGCATAATTTAAATCATTGATATTGATGTAAAAAGTTTGCGTTTCACTCCCTCTGTATATTTCTTGTTCATTTGTATGTATAATTTCATTCTTAATGTATAAAATATTTTAATTCTAAATATAAGTTTTTGCATTTATTTCATGTTTATTACTTTAAAAAATTAAAATTCTATATGGATTTTGTGGCATCAAATTTGCTCCAAAATCTAAAGAATAGTTAACTAGTTTTAATACTCATTTAACAAAGGTAATTTATATAAAACTATTTGTAACTGAAGAACTATTAATTTATTTAAACATTGGATAGTTTATTTGTCTTAGTAATAACACATACATTTACTTCTGGCACGTGCTCACCAAATTCTCATTTATTTTATTCATATAGGGATATTTTTATTAAAAAAAAAAAAATTATTTCAATATTGTTTTATTAACAAGGTTTTATGTACAAATTAAAATAAGAATATTCTACAGAAAGAAATTGATTTTACCAGGATACATTGAACAATTTTACATAAATTAATCTACAAAGAATTGATTCTCAAAATATGCACCAATAAATTTAGGTTTAAGAAGTTTATAAAATTTTTCTAGTTTATGAGTATTACACATAAAGTAAGGAATTTTAAACACTTGCATGATTAATTGTATAACAAATTAAAAAGGATTGATGAAATGTATATTACACAGAACTAGCAGTGTAATCCCAAGACTATTACCATTAAAATGTCTTGGTTACAAAAATTTTTGTCCTTATTTCATGAATATAATTTTTTAAGTGTTTTGGATGTTTAATTATGAAAGTTATAACTTTCTTTTAATGCATCGATATTACAATTTTATAAGGAAGAAACTACCTAAAATTAATTGTAGGATTAGAAAAAAAAAATATTTAATGTCAAAACTGTTGCATTTTTAGACACAATTTTGAAAACAATAACTTTTTAATTATTTAAAACAAAATCATCTTTAATTGACAAACATTCTTGTTTAGCATTATTAAAAATGATCTTTTTTTCAATCTAGTGACAGTCCAACTTGAGCTCTGGGATAAAAAAAAATTACTATATTAAAGTAGTTTTTAGTTAATTAATAGAAAATATTATATTAAATTTCCAGATGATTAATATGAAAGTCTGTTGATTTTTTTAAAAATCTCTCCATCCAATTCAAACATTTGATTAATCTTCATACACTTAGCATGTTTCATTACATGGCTTTTTTTAATAAATTAAAATATATAAGATTTTATAATGATGATTGTACATTTCCCATTTATATATAAAATATGATTTTTTTTTATTTAATACTCTAATAAAAATTGCTATAATTTTAGTGCAAAATTAAAATAAGACAATATAGTTTGATGAAACATTCAGAAGAAATTTTAATATATTCCATATTTTAAAAGATATAATATTATAGTCATATTAGTCAAAATGATTCAATAATTAATTTTTAATAATATTCTCACAATAAATAAATATTTTTCCTGAAAACTTATTTTAGAATTTTCCGAATATATTTCTTGCTTTTTTTGCCTCCTATGTGCTATTATATATCAATGAGTTTTCTTCCTTTTGATAAAATTTAATAGAATTTTAGAAATTGATATTCTTTTCATTAAGAGATTTTTTTAATTTTAAAAAATAAAAGGCATGAATTTTAGGGATTTTATAAAATTTACTTATTTCATATTTTCTCAAAACAATCTTGATTAATATAAAAATATATATATATGAGACAAAAAAAATTCTTGAAGAAAAATATGATTATACAGAAATCATCAAAAGGTTTTCCTTAATGAAAATATACAGAATAAAAATATCAAGGGCAAATAATATATTTATGTAAATCATTAAATATGATTTAATATAGAATATTTACAATATACATATAATACTTAATTTTCAGTTCATGAATCAAACTGGTTAATTCAAAATTTTGCATGATTCTAATTTTACAAATTTTTCTTTTAAGACTTCTTGTAAAATTCATTGTTAAATCTATGTTAGATATAATTTTTTTTTTAATTTTTAAAGTTAAAATTGCTGTATGATTAAAAGGCATCAGAAATTTTTATATTTATTTTTTTATAAGTACTATAAATTTCAGCCATTTACTTTTTCAATGTCTTTGATAACATGAAAATTTAAAATTTCTTTTAGTTACTTTTTTTTTAAAACTAAAATTGTTTTAATTTGATCTAGAAATGGTTAAATATTAAACATAATAACAGGACAATTGACAAATATACGTACAACAGTATTTATATTTTATTGTTATAAAGATAATTACAACTTTTCTATCAACTTTGAATTAACCAAGATTGACTGTACATATAGTAGTTTTAGAGATGCTTATACACACTTTTTGTTTGGAAGAAATCAAACAGTAAAATAATTAACAGCAAACAATAATAGGCTGGAATTAATTACTATTTTTAATACAGGAGAAAAAACTAATAAGTTGAACTATATACATCTATAATATTCTAGAGCACGTGGTGTCATTAATACAATAGCTATAATTGTGCTAAAAACAAAAACAAAACAGCACATATTAAGATAATAACTATAATATTTAATCACCTGAACATTTGCTATTGTTTCAAAGAATGGAAGATCAGAAAAAATTAACCAATTCAAAATTTTATAATTTTGTTTTTCTGAGTGTGTTCTAAACTTTGTCACATTCAAAAAAGAAATATAAAGTGTTTTTTACAGCAAAAGCTTCATATTTTACTGTATTTTTGGAGCTAAAGAATAATGAAAAGGCAAATTACTGATTAATGTGACATGCATGTATTTAACATTCTGTACAAGCTAAGCAATTTTAAATACATACACATATAAGCAATATATATATATATATATATAAATGTATAAAATGAACTGTACAGCAAATGTATAACTGAACTGTACAGCAGCCAAACTGAGTATTACAAATATACCTTCCACTATTTGATAAAGCCAGATTTAACACTGAACAAACGTAAAAATAATAATAACAAATATATTTTATTAAAAGGGAAGAGTAAGATGCTTTGCAATAAGGAATACATAAAGAAAGTTTACATCAATCTCCACAAATTTTATCATCATCTATTCCAATACATAAACTTCCACAGACATTGGCTAAAGAGTTCATTGCATAATGCTCAGAATCACATATCGAACAGTATAAGCAAATGCTGCAAATCCGAGAATTACTGCGACATTTGTAAGAGTACTAAATAAAACTTGACCCTTTTGATAAGCAGAGTTATTGTTGTCATTATCAGAATCCACTCGATTTTCAGAGTTTCTAGTATTCTTGTAAACTTTGAGGTCATTTATTAGTTTTTTGAATCCTGAAACAAAATAATAATAAATGAATATGACAGAAATAAAATATGTGAGCAGACATGTATGATAAAAAAATCAGTCATATATACTGTAAACATGGAACTTAACACAGTCATTAAGAAATAAATGTAAACATTTTAATTTTTAATAAATCTTTAATTAAAAAAATTTTTACTTGACTTTACAGCATAATTAAACTAAACTACCACTATTTGCTAACTATCCACTACTTGGCCATTTCAAGACTCACTGGAAGTTAAATCATCTTAAGAAAATAATAGACCTACATGCAGGTTGGCAACATATTTTAAATGTCATTGGACTAATTAAAAAAGTATTTTTCCTTTTCTATTTTCGTTATTGTAAAAATTAATTTATAAATATTTGTGAAAAGTGGAGGCATTGAAGTAGATTTTTTATAATTGTTTACTAAGCAAACTACCATAATTTCTTGCTTAAAAACTGCATATGTAATTTGCAAAGGTAAAATGAAATTGATTTCATAAGGTCCAAAATCAACTGTGTTTATATAGTTGCATTTTGGGACTAGCATATAATTTTTTTACCAGAGTAAATTAAAACAACATATTATTCAGATTTTATTTAAAAAGAATATAGGAACACTTTTTTTTTAAAGTTTCTAAACAGAGCTATATATATATATAAAAAAAAACCTTTCAACTTGTAATCATAATATTTATTATCATCACAATTAACAAGTCAGTAAAAGTTTTCATCTATTGGAGAGGATAGGGAGATTTTTTGGAAATAAAAAACTAATAATTATATGTAATTGTTTGTACTCTACACTGAAAAATTCCAAGGTGTTTTAATGTATAATCAATGGATTTTACATGAAAAAAAAAAAACTTTTTGTAGAATCATAATTGTATACAGTTCGCATAAATGCAACTAGAGAAGCAAGCAAGAGAAAACCCTCAAGATAATGGGCAACAGTATTGTAGAACAAAAACATCAAGAACCATGTATCTGAGTTTATGTAAAGTTGGGATATTACTACACATTTATTAATTGAAATAATTTTTTTCTTACATAAAGTTTATGCAATAGCATTAAGGCAAAGTTATTTTTCACAAAACATTTTTTTAATTTTCTATAGGTGATTCTGTTTACATTGGTATTTAAATGCATATAATTTTATTTATTATGCTTACTTGTACCTAATAATGATGCATGATTAATATAAAATCAAATTTTACAATAGATCAATATATAGAAAATCTTAGAAAGAATTAAGAGTTAAAATAAAAACACTCAAAATATATTTGCATCCTTCCATTCTAAGCTAAAAAGGAAATGAAGCAGTTTTCCTATTTTGATATTTTGCAATTAAGTATATATTTTAATTATTATAAATATTTACTTAAATATTTATTCCTCTCTGTGCTTTTATTTATATTTTAAACACAGATACATTTTCAATGATAAAAAAAAAAACGTTTATTTTTTAATGTGTGTGACTGCCTGAAGAACATGTAAAAAAAAAAAAATAAATAATAATGAAAAAAAGTCACATAGAAGATAACAGAAAATAATACTCTTTCAGTTTATTTAAGGAACATAAACTGAATGTTTAGTTCATAAATAATGGAATACATACCTCAACTAAATCAGGAAAAAGTTCACAAAAGATGGGATCTCTCAGATTAAATTCTAAACTTCTGGTAGCTAACAATTTTTTTCTAAAATAAATTTAAAAATAAAAGAATTACTACTTGTTTAACACAATACAATTCAACAAAAAAAAAAAAAAAAAAAAATCATCTCAAATACCTAATTTATATAGATACATAAAAATTGTTTTAAATTTAAAACTATCAGTTAAAAGTTAATTAAAATATAACAATATTAAAATATACTTGTTTCATGGAAGCAATAGCATGAAGTAAATGTTTGCATTAAAAAAAAATAATGCAAAAATAAAATTCACCAAGAATAATGTCTATTACTAATATTTTATTGTAATACTCCTCATTTTTTATGTAAACATTTTTGTGTAAAAACTATATACATAATACTGAGAAAGAAGAAGATAAAGAAACTGAAAAAAATTTTCTCGACTAACTTGCAACATTTTCTTAACTTACAGCTACTAATTATACTAATCTCCTACTATATACGTTATAATCACTTTTACCAGTTATTTAATATGAAAAAAAAAAAAATTATAGATTTTTTGGAATTTTATTTTTAAAAAATAGAATGAGCATCCTAAAAAAAATTTATTAGTATATTACAGAAAACCTCTGAATTATTACTGTTACCAAAATAAATACAGATCAATTATTTCATTTAAACTATTTTTAAAATATTAAGAGGAAATTACATGATTTATTTTAACAATTGTCTTCTTTTTTTAAGAAATTTGTGAAAAGAAATAGCAAAACAAACAGGAAATGGCAAATAGCAATTCTCCCTGAATGTGTTTTATAAAAGCGATACTATATATCATTGAATTTTGCTTTTTTCCGTCACATACACACATAATGGAAGCCCAATTTAAGAGCAGAATTAGTAATTAAACACACAAATAACAAAGTATGCATTCAATGCACATGCTAAAAGATACTTGATTAAATAATTTAGGCTTTAATACACTTAAAAATGTATAAATAATAATTCATTAAACTTAATTTTAAATAATTGAATACATAAATAACAAATGCAAATCAATGTAGATCTAAAATATTGTGACATTTCAACTTAAGCTTAATACACAATAAATGATTAATAATAATATAATTAATCAAATATTAATAATTGATAAATATTATGAAACATCTTAAAATCCTTGTTTTTCTAAATTGCCTTAAGCAAATAGTATGAGTACACACAGAGCACAAGTAAAAGCAAACACACACACACTAGTCGAAGACACATTTTTAAAAATTAGATAAGTCATAAACTACACAGCCCACCATAATAAAAATCAGACGTAAGTCTGCCATAAAATGAGTAGAGATTCGAGTTGCTAAACATACTTGGCAACAAAATTACCAATCATGTGCAAGCTTGGTGCAAAATGCTTTGTTAGAGATTTCTAGATATTTATATGAATTTGCCAGACTTTTCACGATCACTAAAAACCCTGACTTCCCATTTGTATTGCTACTATGTAATAAAACATTTAAAATAAACTCTCATCTTTTGTATTTTAAAAAGTATGCAATAATTTTGCATATTTGTCAATGCTAACTTTTTTTTTTTTTTAAGAATTAAATTTTTGTTTAATAAATTTCATTTTTTTTTTAAATCAGTTTAATTTTTTAAAATTCTATTGTCATTTCTTTTCCAATTTATTAACGTACACAAAAAAATCCTCTATTCATCAAAGATTTGCTTCCATTAGTTCTAATTAATTAAAAACAAAAATTAGAAAAGGTTTATTTCTTTATACTGAATGGAAAACTTTGAAATTTAAATTATACTTTTAAATAATAAAAATATCTTAATAAACAGACCAATTTAAAAAATTTTTTTAAATAAAATTTTGTTTATATTTAACTTCAAGGGCTGTGACTATAATGAATGTGACTATAGCTACTATTACAGGCTGTGTAGTTTATGATTTATTTCATTTTTAAATGTGTCTAGGATTAGTATGTGTGTAATAAAATTAATAATAAATGTGTCAATAAAATTACATCATTTATAAAGTTTATCATACTAAATTATAATTACCTCATAGTCTGATGTTTCAATACTACCCAGAGTTGGATTCTTTTCAACCTGTAACAAAATAAAAGAAGAAAAAAAAATTAAAAATTGGTCTAAAATTAAAAATTATATCTAAATATAAAAACAATATCAGTAACAAATTATGTGCCGGATATACAAGAAACTGTATAATCTTTCTGAAAAATATTAAAATTAATGGGATAACATGCTTTGTACAAATTATAAAAATAAAGAGCACTTATAGTGTACATCCAAAATAAAATCAATATATTTAGATTTACTAACAACATTATATTTAGATTTAGTATAATAAAAAGTTATATTAGCTATACTACTTAAATAAAACTTTCACTATTCACCATAAAGCTCAAGAGTCCAGTGAGAATAGTAGAAACAGACCAGGCTGGATTCCATGTATCTGGATGAAAATCACTAATACTGAGACAAAGTCGTGTGTTGCATTTAAACCTGCCATTGGGAGTGATCATGTATATGCTTGGAGGTTTAAAGGGAAATTCACTAGGGAAGATTAGTTTACCATGATACACACCACCTAATATTAAGGAAAGAGAAAAAATTTGAATGAATTATTACATAGATTAAAAGCTGGGTATTTTAGAGAAATTTGTTAATATAGCATTTTAATATGTTATATATATATATATATTACTGTTATGTTATGTAATTAAAACATTATTTTTCATGAATTAGAGAATCACTTTTTATTATATAATAGATTAACAAAACATTTCTTCCAGAGCAATAATCAAGTAATATAATTTTTAATGAGTAATATTATAATGTAAATGAGTGATACAATCTGAATAAATATTTAAAGTGGAAAAAAAAAATAAAGAATGCTAGATATTTTACAATTATAAAAGTTAATAGTATGAAATAGTACTATCTTACTATTATATCTCCATTATTATTAAATGACAGTAAGGTGATTCATTATTTTTTTCGTGATGAACCGACTGTAATTGACCAAGGTTAGAGATGCTGGTTGTTTGGTTGCCAAATTGAGTCAATATTGTTGTTGGCAATTTATATCAGAGGTTATAATAATAAGGAAGTACCAAATATAGGCATTAAAATATATTAAGCTTGTTAGTCACAGATCTTCATTTGTTTATATTGTTGAGTGTTATATGTAAACATTAAAATGCACATTTAACATTTCATTAAAAATACACATGACATCCATTTAGAAGAATATTTAACTTAAATATATATTAAATTTTTTATAAACTTTTTCCCAGTGAAAAATTTTAATGAAAAAAAACAATCTAGGAGTAAATGAAAAAAAAAAAAAAAAAAAATACACCAATAATATTTTATCGCACATTAATGTTTCATACCCTTGTAAGGAGTGTCTTCTGGTCCAATTACAGCAAAATGCCTAAAGAGAAAAATATCTTAATTACTTTTCAAACAATTTATATTAACATATATTTAAATAACCTTTTGCAAATATTCAGTTATATGTTTAACTGGGAAATGAAAACTGATGAATACTTAAATATGCAAGCACAAAACAAAACGATTTATAATGCACTCTAATTTGGTTACAAATACAAAATTACTGCTAAATTTAATCAACAAGTTTTAGATAATAAATCAGGAAAAGATAAATTTTTAAAAGTGTTTTCAATAATTATTGACTTCAATAACACTAATTCTTGGAAATGAGGTGTTTCTAACATGAAAACATGGGTGCTAAAAATATACAAATATTTCATCTATTTTGACATATATTAAAAACTATCAACGGGATAAAACAAATTTGAATTTTTTTCTTATAGAGAATTTTTTTGCTTCAACATATGTTATAATTAATTTGGAGTTTTAAAATATACTGGAAATTAAAATTTAAAAGAAAAAAATATTTTAGATTTGCATTACTAGATATTATTCAATGCATTAAATTTGATATATTTCATTTTCTTTATTATATTTATAGTTATTTTTAAGCTATTAAAAAAAAGGAATAAAAATATGAAAGGAAAAAAAAAAATACAGAAAAGGCAGTTTCAAGAAATTGGGATGAAACACTGGTCTTCACCCTCTTGTTAAAAGAAAAAACAAAAGTATCAGATAAAATTGAATACAGAAATATAAAGAAAATTGTTTTGATACACTGCTATCCTATTGTTATATGCATTTTATTATACTGGTGCTTTTGACTTTATGTAAAAATTAATGCAAAAAAAAAAAAAAATAATAATTATATTCTTCTCAATGAAAACAAAAATTAATTTCAAATTAATCATCAATTTTTTTAAATGAAAAAAAAAAAAAAAAGTAAGGTAAATAAAAATAAATCAAATTTTACTTTTCCTGCATTTATTCTATTATAAATTATCCAAATTCTATATAACAACATCACTTACCATTCTAAAATATTTGAATTCAGAGGATGAGCTTTGACATAGGGCACAGGATCTTTCATGATCCTCATATAGTCTTGTTTGAGTCTCCGTGTTGACATGTTACCTCTTCTACTCATTTTGAAATATTACTGCAAAAAAAAATCAATAAAATAGGTTAAGGTAATAACTTAAAGTAAAGAAATTGTAATATTTAATTAGACAAATTTTTAAACTTCGGTAAACAGGTGGCACATACATAAGCACTTTGATTTTCTTAATTTGTTCATTTGATTTTTAGTAGCTTTCATTAACTAATAAGTAGAGACCTATAAATTATTAAATTTTGTAATTACATAGCAATTGACTGAAATTATTTGTAGATTATTAAGAAAATAACTAGTAAAAACACTAATTTAAATTTGTTTGATTTTGTATATCTACAAAAAAAAAAATCATTTAAAAACTATTTTAGTAATCATTACTTGATTTTTTTTTTTTTTTTTACTGAAAACAAAGTCAGGAAAAGGATCACAGACAGTGTAATTAACAATAAAGAAAAGCATTGCAGATGAATGGTACATATTCATTATATACTATAATGTCTTTCTGATATGATTTTTGCAGTTTGTATTTCATGCAAAGTGTTCTTTTTTTTATCTAATACAACAAGTCTTAAGTCATTAGCTTATGACATGAAGGCAATATTACATTAAGCAAATTAATATTTATAATAAACTAGAAAATCCATTCTTAACAGCAAAAAATTTATGGAAACAATTTTTTTAAATTTTTATTCATGTTGCATTAGAAAATAAATCAACTGTAAATGCTTATCAGAAAAATGTTTGGCCCAGATGTGTTACAAGCAATACAACCATTCAAATATCTACATCATCAAATGAAATCATTAATTTGGCATATAAAATTTAGAGATGGCTTTTATATTATAAATAAGATTTAGGTGGATTGATTCTAGATGGTGTACAAGTGACAATGAACTTACATATTGCTTGATAGATAAAAACAGTTTCCGCCTCCAATGTAAAATTAATAATCAATTGTGCAGTAAATTAGAAAATCTTCCTTTAATGCACCCCATTTCTAAACAAATTTTTAAATAACAACGTGAGCAACAGAATTGTATGTATGGATATTGTAAACAACATTAAAGATTAGAATAATTAATCATCACTGCAACGTATAATTACTTATCAAATTACAGAAATGAAGTGCTCCACAGAATGAAAATGGAAGTTTGTAAAAATCCTTTGCTTTTGTTGAAAAAATCTATTGCAGTGGCCATCTTTTCCGATGAGGAAAGTGATTTGGAACTAATTTGCAAAGAATGCAAACCATTAAAAGATAGTGATAATGATTACAAAATGTAAAATGAGATTATATTTCAATAAAATAAATTAAATTTGAAATACAAGTTTATTTTAAACTTTTATACATTTTTTTTTTTCGGGAGGGGGGGGATTTTTGAAGAAATTAATTTATAAAATAACCTTTTTTTTTTTTTTTAATTCCTGCAAGCTTTTTTTTATGCGGCTTAAAGTTAATATTAACAGGCGTTAATTTTAAGCAATTCTAGAAAATTATGAAATAACCTTTTTTCAAGATAAGGGAAATGTTTTTAATGTAATTTCTTTTTATATGTGTTATTCTATTAAATATATCCAGTGCAAAAAAATAAAATAACCATAAATTATTTTCTTTTTCAATTAAAATATGTTAAAATCAGACAATAACAAATCAAATGTGCTAACCTAGCTTATATTTGATTTAAAAAAAAAAAAAAATCTATGCAATTTATTAAAGCACAATTTTTTGGTAATTGAACTTTAATCGCAAATTTTTAAAAAAAAAAGTATTCATAATTTTAAGTAAATAATGACATTAAAATATTTTAAAATTTGGAAAGTTTGAATTTTTCTAAATGAATAGACTCAAATTTTATTTATAAAATAACAGAGAAAGAGATTTATTTTTCATAAACCATTTCCAAATTACCATGAAAACCATTTCAAAATTATAAATAACAATCATATCAATAATCCTCACGTTACACATGCATATTCTTAAAGGTAAAAAGTCATAAAACCTTTAGAAAGTCATTAGTTATGTAACACTTTTTGTCTCCCAACATACATGATATAACAAAGGATTGCTGTATAATAAAATGTAGCATTCTGATGGGTATGTATATAGATATTCACATTTGCCGGTCAAATGAATAAGACTTAAATTTCAATGAAATGTAAGATAATTTAATTAAATTATTTTATTAAAAAATTTTAAAATTTGAGATGAAAAAGAAATTAAATATATATTTTTTATCACAAAAAAAAAAACTTGCAAAGAAATAAATATAAAAGATTAGACGTTTTTATTGAGAATTCAAGAAAAACCTTCAGATTCTTAACTGGAATCAGAATAAAATTCAGTATTCGTAATGTAACATAACAGCTGGTGTTTTGTTAGAATGCCTACAGTAATACCCTGTACCTCCATATCATACTTTTTATTAATAGTTTACATAATTTTTGGAAATTTTATAAATTTAAAAATTTTTAAATGAAATAAATTTAAGAGAGCACATGTTCTGTAAAGAAAATAAAAAGAAATAATTAGGATTAGTAATGTAAAATAACCAAAAGTTTATTTTATAATAATAAATATAGCAGTAATAATGAGAAAAATAATTAGCCTGTTACATATATGAATCTGATCATGAATAAAAAGAAGAAAGAAAGGAAAAGAGGGCAAAGTTTGTTTGTAAACAATGCAGCGAAAAGTTCGATGCCGAAATAACCTGGACGAAACTTCCGAATCGTATAACAAAAAACATTTTATTAATTCCATTAACTTAAGGAATAAAATTTTATGTTTATGTTTCACATATTTATTTTTGATAATTTCTTATAATTTTATTAAATTAATTCTCGTGGCTTAATAATAATAATGCTTTAATACTTTTATGTGAAAGTATAATCTTATAATTATTTTTAGTTGGCAATTATTTAAGGATATATACAAGTTTAAAGACTATTAATCTGGTGATAAAATATTACATTTAACTATCTCACAAAGCGTACATATCATAAGAGTATTTATGGATTACATAATAATAGAAGAACATTCTAGATTTGTAATGCTGTTAATACACATTTTACCTTCATTCAAAATAAAACAAACATTAGTACAAATCTAATATGAGAAAATTTCCATCTAATAATAGCAATTAAATATATATTCTTTGTCAATCTAATTATAACATATTCTGCAAATTTTTTTGTATTATATTCCCAAAAACTGGAAACATTATACTTAGTACCTCATCGAGAAATAGAATAACATTTGAAAAGCATATTTCGAAAAACGGATAAATTGAATTGGCAAAAGGAACAATTGGGGCAAAATTACAACCAGCATTTTATTAACAAAAAAATTTTTTTATTTAGAAAAATAAAGGCAAAATTAAAAAAATTTAGTATATGTATTATCGCGAATAAAATTAATCAGGTTGTGAATTTTTCAGCAAAAATTTTTTTTTTTTCTCTTCCTTATATAATACAAGTCATACATATAACAGAGCTTCAGCTATAATTACAAAAAATAATTTTTTAATAACATACCCAAATAAAATAATTTCAACACTATATCACAGTTTACATGATTTTTTTAATAAATAATTTTTAATAAAAATATAAAAGACAACATCATTTATATAAGATGCACGATAAAAATGCGATTTCTAACAGCAGCTTTGGACATTAAATGACAAAAAAATATCTGTTATTGGAAAATTTAATAAGTATATTTTAGATATTGAACATTAAAACAAGATTGAAAATTTTTCGTTTCTCTTTTTAACTGAAAATATTTGTTGATCACTAATACTGTTTCATTATGAACCAAATTTAAATTAACTTTCATTCTAAATTCACACAAAATTATTGATATGATAAACGAATATCATAATTGATACGATCGAAGCATATTTCAGCCAAAAAATTATACATTTGTAACAGTACAAAATAAATTTTATTTTTATAATGATTGATTCTAATATAATAACTTTATTTTATGCTTTCTAATAAGAAAACGAGGTTATAGATATGTTTTGCTTACATTTGCTATGTCCTCTTTTGCAAGCTTGCTAGGTGAAATATAATTTATAAAATAACAGTGTAATTCCAGTTACTAAATATTTCTACAGTAATGTTCTTCCAAATTTTATATCTTTAATTATACACAAAACTCTGATATTGCAAACAAATTAGTGGATTACGCAGACTAGCATTCCATTTTGTTTGCATCAAAACAAATACAGAAAAAATGCAAACGATTAAATCACGAACCACAACTGCTGTGACGACATTACTTGATATTTTTTCTTCACTTCAATTCAAAATCAAAGGGGATTTTCGCTTTCGGATTCACTCAACACTTGTTGCCCACTTAATAGAAAGACCAATAATTATGAAAGGTATTCTTTGATCTACCGGATCCCTGCACTGAAATAAATATTTTAAAGAGCTGTATCTAAGAAGTTAAGATCCTTCTGAAACCCGATGAAAGAACTTTCAATCCAACTAGTTATCATGCTATTCATCGTCGTAAGAATGAGACTTTCAGTTTAGCTTCCTTACGATCTTCGAACTGACTTTTCTGTTTTAAAGGCGATCGCTTTCTTCTTTTGTCTTAAGATCGATCATAGAAGAAAATATTTTAGTTAGCTTCTCGTTCAGGATTTGCCGGGGGAAATAGATACTATTTAATTAAACCCAAAGAGTAATTTGGTATTCTGCGGCTCAAATACTTAATGAGTCACAAATCTTCGAATTAGTCAGTACAATCTTAAATATAATACTTGGAGAAAGAGAAAAACGTTATATTTAGAAAGGGAAATAATAATAATAATAATAAAAAAGGCAGACTGATTCACCTATTTCTCAAGAAATTCGAATTCCCAGAAAGCAAAGAAAAATTTTTTTTTTGTTGTTGTTGCTGTTGTTATAATACAGCTGCCAAACACTTAGGCAGTTGTCTATCAAAGAAAAAAAGTTAAATGGGATAAACAAGCTGTCATCACATCAAGCTGTCTCGTAGTCATCTAATTCACAAACAAATTCTTCATCCGTCACAACATTGAAATAAATTAATATTTCCGATCTTATAAGAACTACTGATGCCAAGCTGAACCAGACACTGATTCAAATCTTTCAAATATCATTGATGAAGAAACCAATCAAATCGAAAATCTTATATGGCAAAAATAATGTATTTTGATGTTCTTTTGCGAAAATTCTTACCGGTAACTAATAAGTGGATCATTTTGTTCAACTCGTAGATGTCTTCAATATTCAGAGAGGAGATTCTTTGTTTTGTACCATTATTAATTGTCTTACTTTTTTAACTCAAAAGTAAATTTTCAATTGCTTTTGCGGATAATTATAGGCAAGCCCCTAATGACAATTGTCAAAAATCTTCTATTTTTTATCTTTATTGCATAATATTCTAATTGCACCTGGTTGTTATTTGGGGATTCTCCATAAGATTAATAATTATATGCATCTTTATATGTATAACCTTAATAAAATCTTTAAAAATATTCAATCACATTGGTTTAATTAAAGACAGCTATATGTATTCCGTTTGGATTATTCGAAAGTATGCGCATGCAGTCTAGTTTATGAGACGTATCTGCGACTTTCTAACGTATTATCGAGGAAGTTACTCGCAATTTATTGGGTGTTTATGTGTTTATGCTTTCTTCGACGATATATTTAATGCCCTTAAGAACTCTGATGAACATCTCAAACACCTAAAAGCCTTATTTTACAAATTGCAAGAATACGATCTTTTCATTAATGTTTCAAAATGTACATTTGATGAATTTTCAACTGACATTTTAGATTTTATTATTTCTGAAAAAGACATTCGGCCACTTCCCGATAATGTTAAATTCAACAGATTTCTCTAAACTGACCATCTAACACAATTTTGTTGGTTTGGGGAGATATTTAATTTTTTTATCAATATTTTATACTTAAATCATATTGTCACCATTAGTAAAATATTTGAAAGCGTTTAAAAATAAAAATAAATCTCGTTCTAAACTTTCTAAATCTCTCGATGAACTTACATGGAACGAAAAATGCAAAAACGGCCTTTAAAGATGTTATAAATGCAGTTGCTTAAACCAAGGGTGATCATCCCAAATGATCTTGCGGGCCACTTTGGAAATGCCCGCGGGCAGCATATAAAATTATATATCCCAATATTAGATTTAGATCCCCTATAGACATTTTTTGGAGTGAAAAATTTAAATATAATGAGTTATTATTTTTGTATTTACTATTATTCTTACATATAAACGTAGATAATATAATAATAATGATACTAAATGCGCATTATAAAGAAATAGTATATAACACTAAAAATGAAATATAAAAATATAAATCTAAAAAAATTAAAAATTAAATCATTAAAAAAATATTTATTTTACTAATGCAATATTTGTTTCTCAACTCTATAACTTAACTTTTGCAAATCGATCTCAATTTGGGTATTTGCACATCGTAATTGATGTTGCGTCCGTTATGTTTGAGCGTGTTTTGTGTTTGGAAAATTTCATTTTAGAAAAGAAAAACGATTCACTGGTGTAAGTTGAACCAAAAGAGATAACAACTTCAACTGAGATTCTGATTTTCTCTGCTATCAACAATCAACTGTGCTTATTTAGGGATGGCCACTGAGGTCACTTAAAAAGTGAAACATAGAAGCTATTATATTAAATGTTCCATGATGTGCGTGCATCATGAGTTCGCAGAACATAATTTAATTATCCTGCGAACTCATAATTGTAAACTCATAAATAAAACTGGAAATATCTATATTGTTTTAAAAGAAATTTTATTATTATTATTTATTATTTTAAAGTTAATTTTTGTCTCATAATTTAGGCAGTTCATTTTTGAATTTTTTTCTCCAATGCAGCTGGCAAATGGACCGTGATCTTTTTTGCCATAAGGGCTGCACCGATGTTACTCACTTTGCACTACCCAGAGAGGCGCGTGTAACTTGAAGATAAGCCAAGGACGTGAAGTAACAATGCCCCCTCAACGCACTACGATCCTATTAGGACTGGGACCTTCGGCTTAAAGTGGATTCCGAACCACTACAAACACCCCATGGCAACGCCGGGATTTGAACCCGATACCCGTGGGACCGAGCGCTAGCCACTCGGCCATCAGACCCTCATTTTTGAATATATGAATGTACATATAATGTATTTTTTAATACATTGGTTTTCACTACTTTGGCCATTATAAAATAAATATATTTTATAAAAGTGTAATAAAGCTCATGGGCCCCAAAAATATTCAGGGCGGGCCGCGTGTTGGCCATCCCTGGATTAAACCATTCTTTTCAGTCACTCCTTTCCAGGAGTTCTACTAAGTATGTGGGTAGATGCCTCTGATATCGCTACTGATGGCACTCTGATGCGAGAAAAACAGAAACCGATTGCTTTTTTCAATTCCTTTTATTAGCTCACACTCTCCCTATATATATCTTGTTCAAATTTTCAATCGTTCATAAAATATTTTTATTCATCCACTCAAGTTCAAATACATTTTTTTTGAACTTGTAGTGGATGACACTTGATGTTAATACAGTTTTTTTCAAATATTAATTCAGTAATTAAATTTAATTAATTTTTTTTCAGATTTAAGTTGCTTATATCTACCAATAGATGGCTCCAGATAAACTTAAAAAAAAATGAAAATTATTTATAAGGACTTTCAGCAATAGAGTGAAAAAAAAAGTAGGAATTGCCTTTAAAAATTTCTTTTTATATTATATGTTTCGCAATGAAACTTAATAAAAAGCCAATGAAAATAATCAACATATTATAGGAAACTTTTACAAATTTACTCTACAATAAAAAAAAAATTCAGGCACATTTAAAAAAATTTCCTAATTTACACAATTTGAAAGCCACTAATTTATGTTTTTAAATAAAACCCAAACGAATGTTCACCCAGGCAAATTACGCCATTTAGAACAAATATCACAGCATTCAATATACAGGTGGTTTTTCACAACGTAATGGCAGACACAATTTCGTGAATAGAAATTGATTCAATCACAAAATCTCCAATATTAAATATTCAAGAATTTGGGGAAGCATAGGAAAATGACCAAGAATTGCAAAACTTACCAAAAAATAACTCAACATCTCTCAAAATAGAACTAAAACCTTGCCAGATTTCCGACCATGATTTGCTGTGTGATACGTCATCTGGTATTCCTCCTGGTTATGTACCGAATTTTTGCAGACTTATCTTAAGTCCTCTGTACAACTTCTCACATCCTGGGATTGCAGCTACAGTGGATAAAAAAGTATTGGCAATTGCCTATAGATGATCATATTTGCTAACAAAGTATGTTCACAAATTTTATTTTAACATTGCGATTACAGAAGGAAAAAGACAAACAAATATAACGAAATTTTCATTTAAATATTTTTTTAGTCAAAATCTACGAGAAAATCCAAATTTTTACATGATAAAAAAAGTATCGGCAAAATTATGAAATTGACAAAAATTATGAGCGAAAACAAAATCAGTCTATGATTAGTACTTTGTATGCATACCTTCTGCATCTATAACAGCTTGTAATCTATTTCTCATAGAGGAAACTAAGGTCTTGTTGTGCTGTTGGGAATTTTGTGCCACTCTTGCAAGAGTAAACGTTTGAGGTTGTCTTTACTTGAAATTTTATGTTTCTTGATTTCTAGATCCAGCAGGTGCCATACATTTTCAATTGGATTGATATCAGGCGATTGAGGTGGGGTTTTTAATTGGCGAGGAGCATTGTAGAGTAGCCATTCACGGGTGAGATTCGCTGTATGCTTGGGGTCATTGTCTTGTTGAAAAACGAATGATGTTCCCAAGCCAAGATTTTGGGCACTGATTTTTAAGTTATGGCGCAAAATGTCAATGTATATACGTGCTGTCATAATACCATCAATAAAATGCAGGTTGCCAATTCCATTAGCTGCCATACAGCCCCAAACTAAGACGCTGCCTCCCCATGTTTTACAATAGCAGTTTAAATGTTGCTTTTCCAATTCAGTATTTGGCCTCCTCCACATATCGTCGTCCATCACTGCCGAAAATGTTAAACTTTGATTCGTCGGAAAAAATAACTGTGTTCCAAAACACTTCAGATAAATCAACGTGGGATTTGGCGAAATCTAACCTCATTCTCCTATTTATTTCCGAGATGAATGGTTTCTTTCTAGCTGCCCTTCCATAATAACTTCTCTCGTGTAAAACATTTTCGTACAGTCTGTACGCTGAAAGTCTTTTGCGAAGTGAAAGCAACATCTCTAGCTATCAGGGGTGCACTTATTTTAGGGTTTTTCTTAACGTTGTTAATAATAACACGTTCTTCTCTTTGTAGAAAATATTCGAGGTCGTCCACTTCTAGTCTTATTTTCCATTGATCCTGTTTCCTTGAACTTTTTACAACACTTCTAACAGTAAATAAACTTATATTCAACTGCACTCCTATAGCACGATAAGTTAAACCTTCATTTCTGAGCCTAATAATCGTGTTTTTAACACTAACGTCCAACTTCTTCGATTTCGAAGTCATTTTACCACAGTAATCGCAAAATAATGCATAGACACTTTTGGAGTAGTTTTGCAGACTTTATACCGGTAGAGTTTCTTATCAGTCGAAACACGTGACTTCAATGTAACAACATTTGCATTTGTAACATTAGTTAAAACTTTGCCAATACTTTTTGACATGCAAATTTTCGTTTAAGAAAGAAAAATCGTAGAAAATGAAAATTAAAATAAAATTTTTATTATTTTTATATATCTAAGATGTCTTGTATTTAATTACGACAGCTAAAATTGTATAACATTTTATTTATTTGTCAATATGAATAAATTAAGGCAATTGCCAATACTTTTTACCCACTGTACGTCAAGGCTTATTTCTCCCAGTTACCATTGTCAAGATGGCTAGTTGTCTGCAATATTCATCTTGTCAACGCCAGCAACTAGTGATTCATCTTTTAAAGCAAGCAAGGTGGAAATGTAGCAATAAAATAAAGCAAGCAGCTATAACTAAAGAACAGCAAATAAGCAGCTTTAAAATATCAGCTGAAGCAAGCAATAAAAGCAGCTTCAGTTAGCAACTTCAACAAAAGAATTTCAGACAAATTGCAGTTGTCACTCAGTCTCTTCCTATTGGTGGTTCTTACAAACAGAGGAACCATCAGAAACATTATCTTAATAGCAAATATTCAGCAATGTTCGAGATGCATCCTGGAGAATGATATTTCGTTGTTTGTGACTAATCCTCAATGTCCTGCAGTGCGAGACGGGCATTCCATGAGTGATCTACTCATGGATGGAGGGAAAGGGGAAGCTTCTGTTGTGATGGAGCACCCCGTAGGTAGAAGTCTGACTTTTGCTCCGTGACGCTCTTACAGTTATATGAGACCGGCACCTACGGCTTAAAGTGGATTCGAACCACTACAAACATCCGTGGCACCGCCGGGACTCGAACCCGAAACCTGTAGTACCGAGCGCCAGAGCACTAGCCACTCGACCATTCAGGCCCATGATATTTAGTATTAGAGTTATTCCTCAAATGACATCTATACAAATCTGCAACACATTCAAGAACTGAAACTTGACGACTGCAAGATTTCGCAATTACGTATTCAACATAATAGAGTACAAATCAAGGCAATTGGAAAATTTCTAGAAGCGTTCTCGATCATAACTGTCAAGTGTGAAGTACAGAAAATTCTACGCTTCTGATGAACAATTTCAGCATCAAAAGTTTTAAACCGGTGTGACTTTATCGCTGATTTTCTTTTAATCTGTCAATTTTTCTACTGGGAAGTTATAGGGTTTTAATAGCCACTGAAAAAACACACGAACTTTAAATTTTTATTTTAGTCAAAATAAAAAAAAAAAAAAAAAAATATGTGTAAATCATCCCAATGGTGTGTCAACCTTCCCCAATGGTGTGTAACATTTATCTTTTGTAGTATGTGTAGTATGGTAGTATGTGTAGTATGGTAGTATGTGTAGTATATGTAGTAGTGTGTTTGGTAGTATGTGTGTAGTATTTATCTTCGCATTTATCTTTTACATTAAACATTAACTATAACAATTTTTAAACGACTAGCTTGAGTATTCTATGACTTTAAATGTTAGTTTAAAAAATTGCAATGTTGGCAATTTTCCTATAGGCTAACTAGGCTTCAGCCTAGGGCCTCAAGATCAAGAGGAGCCTACATTCAAATTGTTAGCAAAATTAGAATTACACTATTCTAAAAACAGTAAACACTAAAACACTGAATCGAAAATAAGGAGAAATTCTACACATATGACTAATAAACAAACATACAAATGTATTTGAATTTTGTTTCTTTGTAAATGTTGTGTGTTATGTTCGATTAGTTATTGTTACAAGTACTATGTACTGAGAAAAATGTCCAAATAAATAATTTTCAATTTTCTTTTTTATTTATTACCCATGCCACATTGTTTATAAAGATTAGTACCAATCACAACATGTTTCATTTAACATATTGATATATATCACAGTAATGGTTAATTTTATTATCTCTCGTGTAATTTACAAACTTAAAAATGGGAGATGAAAGGGCCTCATGAGTGGAATAGCCTAGGGCCTCTTTTCATCTAAACCGGCCCTGCTTGTAGTAGAAGTAGATGTACTATCAGAATAATCCTCAATTTTCAATTTCTTCGAGTATATTTTTAAAAACCATTTATCCATTTTAAAAGGGGTATAAAATGCTGTAAAACAAAATCATAAAAATATAAAAAAGCTGATTTTTAAAATTAAATTTACCAGAAAATAAAAAAAATAATAATTTTAAAAATTTAAATTCGCTGTAAAATTTGTTTGGAGATTATTCCCCCCCGTTTATAGAGACGATAATAATAATAATAATAAATCAATAGTTAATTAAAAAATTTGGTTTATTATAAAATTCTAATATAGGGGTGGCCAACCCAAATGATTTTACGGACCACTTTGGATCTTTGCACCATAACTCCACGGGCCGCATATAAAATTATGTATCTCCATATTAGATTTAGACCCACTGTAGACATTTTTTGAGTGAAAATTGAAACATAATGAGTTATTATTTTTGTGTTTACTATTATTCTTACATGTAAACGTAGATAATACAATAGTACTAAACACACACTAAAAATGAAATATAAAAATATATAAGTATAAACGAAATTAAAAATAATGAAATAATTGAAAAATATTTATTTTACTAGAGCGATATTTGTTTCTTCATTCTTTCACTTAACTTTTGCAAATCGATCTCAATTTGGGTATTTGCACATCGCAATGGATGTTGCAGGTTAGCGTCCATTATGTTTGAGCATGTTTTATTTTTGGTCAATTTCATTTTAGAAATAAATGATTCGCAGGTGTAAGTTAAAACAAAATCACCAACAACTTCAACTAAGAGTCTGTTTTTCTGCTATCAACAATCAACTGTGCGTATCTAGGATGGTCACTGAGATCACTTAAAATGAAACATAAAACCTGTTATATTAGATGTTTCAAGTTGAGCGCTCGTCATGAGTTCGCAGAACATAATTTAATTATTCCGCAAACTCATAAATAAAACAGGCAATATCTGCCCTATATTTACAAGAATATTATTTTTAAAATCAAAGTTAAATTTTTCTCATAATTTCGACAGTTAATTTTTGAATATATGGATGCACATATAATGTATTTTTTAATACATTGGTTTTCACTTCTTTGGCCATTATAAAATAAATATATTTTGTAAAAGTGTGATAAATCTCACGGGCCGGAAAAATATTCAAGACCACCCTGCACTAATATTTAGAAAAAAAAGAGTTAACCCCGACTGTTTGGTGTAAAAATAGAAATATGGCTCAAAACCTTAGATGAGGAAATCCTGCACTTCGTGGATGGAACGTGAAATCAAGCACTAGTGTCTAGGGAGTTAAGCATTATAAACGCATCGGTTTTTAAAGCGCATACGCCTAAAGATTATAGTTTCTTCTTGAACGTGCAGAGGTATTTTTCCTACTATGTTGCAATGAATGCTTCATCGTTGCTTGAAATGTATGTTGAGCAGCCCAGATGCTACTGAAACTAGACTCATCTATTTTCACACACTCATGTCATACACTCGCAAGTGATCGTGAGCCGACGTCTATGGTTTACCCCAAATGATCATTTTGCGCATCTCCTGGATACGCATACCACTTTGGGACCACTGTTATGGAGCATCGGGCTAGGGACAGGGCCGGATTTTCCTATAGGTTAACTAGGCTTCAGCCTAGAGCCTCAAGATCAAGAGGGGCCTACATTCAAATTGTTAGCAAAATTAGAATTACACTATTCTAAAAACAGTAAACACTAAAACACTGAATCAAAAATAAGGAGAAATTCCACACCTATGAATAATAAATAAACGTAATAAGTAATTTACAAACTTAAAAATGGGAGGTGAAAGGGCCTCATAAGTGGAATAGCCTAGGGCCTCTTTTCATCTAAATCTGGCTGGGGAAGCTTCTTTGTGGAAAACTAGCACAGAGATTTACCACAGGTGAAGAGGTCTCATCTACATACACCTTGAATCTTTAATTATAAAGGTATTTGATGATGATGAAAACGAAATGGAAACTTAAGCTTTATGAGTTTGTAGACGAGAACACAATTTCCTGAATGCCTCCTTCAGTTATTAAATTTGTAACTATTAAGAATTGATGCAAAAATTGTGGAAGCTTCAATACTCGGTAGGAATGATATCATTACAGGTGCAATAGTCATCGATTCCTTTTTGTAATAGTTTTTCGGATATTTTGGCTACATAGTTAAGGATAGTGATAGGGCTAATAGTTTTTAGGATCCAATCCAGGTTTAGGTATCCTTATTATATTAGTTTACTTCTATGAATGTGGTTTAGAAATTATTTATTAAACAATTTGTGAAGTAATTGATTTGAAAGGAGATTAATAAGTGTTTTTATTGAGAATTTTGTCTAGGCTTGTCGATTTTCTAATGTTAACTTTCTTCCTAGTATTAATGAAGCTGGTAGCAGAGAAGAAAGGAAGATGATATGTGGAGCTTTTAAACTATTGATAAAGTTTCTTACATGATCAATATGGCTGACATTGTAGGATTCCAGATTCATTTGGAAGGAAAAGATTTTAGACGAAAACATTTATCTACTGAGCAATAAACTAATTAGGCGGAGCCTAGTAAAGAAGCAATTTTAGTATATTTTTAGTGTACTTCTTATTAAAGTGGTAGATTTTGTTTCTGGATTGATGCCTTCTAAAAATTCTTCCCATTTGACTTTATTTTATAACTTCATCATTTAGCTAATAAAAGGTGGGAATCTAGTTAATTACCATATTTTTCTTATTGTTTTTTTCTCTCGAATTAAATTTCTAATTTCATCATGAAGTTTGAGATTGATAGTCTTCATTTTTTTGGGTCTGCTTGAAAGATTAATCGAAGTATTGCTTGAATATGAGTATTTGTTGACTGAATCTTCTATATCACTATTGGTGTTAGTGGATTTTCAGGGATGGATGCAGAAGTCAATCTTTTAGATGGTTGCAGAGAGTAATTGAGTGGCTTAGCTTGGACGAGTTCGTGCTGAAGTCGAAAAATCACTTGCTTATGATTGTTGGTAAAAAAAATAGCTGCTTCTGACATTCAGAGTTTAATGCAACCTTAGATTCTTTATTAAATATTGTTTGTTTTGATGGGTGCTTATTTTAACAATGTATAATACCCAATGAAATTTATCGCAGCTGCCAACATTGGGGAATGAAAATTCTGGAGACTTTTACTTGAATATATTTTCTACAAATAAAAAATATGTAGGGATTTTGATATATGGAATTTTAAATTAAATAGGAATTTTACAATTCCTTATGATCACTCAAATCATTCATTTCTATATCAATTTTTCTGCTACATCTTTTTTACTGACTTCCTATTAAAAGGATAATGGTGAAATAAAAAGATACAATGTACAAAAACAAATTAAATCTTAAAAAATTTATTAAAAATGTTACAAAACAATTATTCCACAAATACATTACAATAAATATATTACAAATATTATCCCAATATTTGTTGCATAACAAAACTTGTTTTATGATGACATTATCTGCTGATGCCTTAAATATATACAGAAAAAGAAATATTAACATAAGGCATTTTTTTTTAAATGCTCACAAATTTTGCACAGAGGATATGATTTGAATATTAACATGTTGCATGCTTCTGCACTGCCCATAACATGTGCCAAAACTCTTGCTAAATTAATACTTAAATAATTTCAAGTTTTGCAACTTTGACAAAGAAGTCTCACTATTATACAATCTGTTACTTTTTTCTACCTGAATTACAGGAGCTTTCCTATCTCATTAACATGCTAATATATGGAAAGGCAAATGATTAAAATTCAACAATATTAACCAAGATTTATTTTTGAATTAGGTAATATAAAGATTATTCTAATTACATAAAAGATAAATTTTCAATATGTATGTACATGCAATTGTATTTAAATGAAAAAAAAAAATTGAAAAAATAATGAATACATTAAAAATAAACACATAAATAAAATGAGTTTTTTTTTTTTACATACACTCAAGAGCCAAAACATTATGACCACCCTACATTTTGCAATGAACTCTCCTGGATGACGTGGAAGGCCCGTGATCAGGTGGAAGTGGTATTTAACTGGTATTAAGTGGTGGTATTAATCCATGCCAAGGCGGGTTGAAGCTGTGTTGCGCGCCAAAGGTGGGCCAACTCGTTATTGACAGGTGGTCATAATGTTTTGGCTCTTGAGTGTATATAGTATGTATAGTACGTCATAAGTAGTATGAATAGATTTATTATAACAAATTAATATTAATAACTATTTATTATTATAATATTTATATTAATAATTTATAATAATAAATGTATTTAATAAATCTTAATGAATCTTTTCTGAATTCTTTCAACATTTAAGAAAAAAGTACTCTATGCAATAATAAAATTGATATGATGTCACAACTTGTCCATTTTATTTTCTTTATTGCATGATTTTCCTTTCCTCAACCAACTGCATTATTTTCCATCTTTTTCTTAATTACCTGTTTATACAAAATAAAATAGCAAAACAACATTCAATATACATATAAAAATTAACTGAGTTAAAACAATATTTTTTACGAATCAATCCAGAAATCTGCCAGTAGAAAGGAATTTATCAAAAAAACAAAAATAAATAAATATCTTCTTAACCCATATTTGGAATATAATGTATTCATATTTTATTTAAACTTCGTAAGCAATTGGGCATAGATCGTTATGGTTAAAAGACCGGTAGGGACATTGTCTCATTCTCTACTGCAATTGGAATGAAGCTTAAGCAAACATTGATAAATTTAAAGGACAATCAAAATGGTCGAAACGGGAGGCAGATTGAACTCTTGCTATGACACAATGATGTGTCGGAAACCATCTAAGATGGAAAAAGTCCTTTGAACAATACCGGAGTGATAGCCGAAGATCAGACAGCATGTGAGAAGGAAATGATGGCTTTCAAGAAAAGTGATGCTCCTTCCCAGTTAACTATAGTTTGGTTTATGAACGACAAGCACTTTTAATTAATCATACCTGTGACAAATAACCGTCATATACAAGCAGAATTTCGGTCAGAGAGTGGACAAGCTAATGGAACAGTTCTTAAAAATCTAGCTGAAGATATATTCATCCAAATTTCCTGTCTGCCGAAAAAAATATTTGTAAGTAAATACTTTGAGTTCAAGAGTGAGTGTGAGAAGTGAGATCAGTGAATAAGCTGATTGAACATATCTGACTAATATAGATGAGAACTTCCATCGCATATTAATGATATAATAGATCTTGTTGCAAACAGGGAATCTTAAACAGTGAAGTTTGAAAACAGGTGTTTTAAGTAACACAGAATTGAACATTTTGCCAAGAATTTGTCCCCTCCCACCCCCAAAGAATTGTGATGAACTGTATACTTTTCGAGAGTTCCAGAAGAAAAAAGTAGCCATTTATAAAAATAGTTCTCAGTTTGGGCATGAGAAACTATCATTGCTTTCATTTTATCATTTTTACTTACAACAAAATAATATATTATTGAATAATATCTTTTTTCAAAAAAAAAAAAAAAAAAAAAAACATTTTAAAGAATACATTTATTTTTTATGGGTCTGAAATAAGTGTCAAGAAAAGAATTGATCACAACTGGCAGTTTAAGCTTCATTATTTTAAAAACTAAATATTTAAATCATAAATAATTAAACACTCACATTGACTAAATCAGGAAAAACATGGCAAAAGATGGGATCCCTGAGATTAAATTCTGAACTGCACAAGGCTAAAGTTCTTTTTTTCTAAAAAAATAAAAAATATGTTTTTTATTTTATTTTTTCCAAGAAGCATTTTTTTTTTTTTTTTTTTTTTTTGCACATATTTTTTATCAGTAGAAAATTTCATTTCTATAGATAAATGTCATAGATAAATGCTACATTAACAACATTAAAGCTTGATAGTTATAGAACTATGCAAAATTGAATTAAGAAAGAATAATGTTTGATGTGGATTAATTAATTTTAATTTTGTCTGAATGTTACAATTTCGATTATTAATATTTACAAAAAGAGTCAAAAAAATTTTAGAAAGGCAAATATTTTTTATTAATTTAGAACAGATTAATAAAAAATGAATTTTTTATTTAACAGTTACCTTCTTATTTGAAAACAAGAAAATTACAAATAAATAATAAAAATATTATTTAACAACCATAGTTTTACTTTTTCATCAATATAATTATTTATTATAAACTAAAATGCCGTTTCTTTTCAAATTTATTGAAGTATCCAAAAAAAAAAATGTCATTGATTCAACATAAAATTTACATATATTGCTTCATATATAAAATCATTGGTAAAATAATTATCATTGGTAAAATTCAATAACAATTTTACCAATGACAATTAATTTTACAATATTAGAGAAATAACTTTTATTGAATCAATAATATTTAAAGTAAGATGGAAATTTATAACATTAGATATAATTTTTTTTAAAAAACATTTTTGTCTTAATCAAACTTGAGTCAACATAATAGTTACAACTGCTTTGATAGTATTTAATTAAAATCAGGTTATTTAAAAATAATTACCTCCAAGTCAGTTGTTTCAACACTACCCGAAGTGATAAGATTTTCAAGCTGTAATAATAAAAAATATTTAGGTTCTAGGCAAACGAGAAGCAGATAAAAGACTAACAAAAAAAGTCAAAAGAAAACAAATGAGAGAACTAGACAAATAAATTTTAATAAATGATGGAGGTGGAGATGGAAGTCGGGAGGACTTGAGCTGCTTTGGTGTGTGCTCGGTGACAGGTTTCTTTTTGAACTCTTGTTTTTGTCTCGGGTTTCGTAAGTTAAAAATTTTCTTTTTTTTTTTTGAAATCTAATCGGATTTCTCACCTGGTAGGTTACCGGTAAACTTTAGTTTGTTTTTTCATAATTTGTCCAAGGTTGTGGTTAATGTTTTAAAGCGTAAAGGAGGGCCTCACTCTCTAAGTGGCCATACTTAGAGGTCTGAAATGGCAGAAAAAAATAGTAATTCTAACAGCATGGATTTTCCACGGAAATAGATCTCAATTTTATCTCTTCTAGAGATATCACTTCCAAATTGCATTTAGCACATGAAAATGGAGCGCACTCTTTTGTAATCGTATTTGAGGTGACAAATGGTTCATTTCCAAGGGCTCATCCTAAAATATTAAAAGATAACATTTCTTCTAAAATGAGCACGTTAAAACACATTGAGTTCATGCGTATCACTAGACAGAATAAATTCATGTTTTCAACCTCTCACTATGACACAGCTAAAGAACTGGTGAATATTAAAGCCATATTGGGAGTTCCGGTAAATGCATCACTTTACCCGGAAAAATTTCTACCCGTTTCTTATTACATAACATCCCAACAGACATTCCACTTTCTGAACTTGCTTTGGAATTGAAGAAGAAAAATAGGGATTTCTGTAATAGAACTCAAAAAGATTTGCTAGTAAAAGAACAACGCCGACTTTCACCTCTCCGGTTTTAGTTTCAATTTTGGGTACGTTATTACCTGAATACATAAGACTGTGGCTAACCCAACAAAAATTTCGCTATTTGTGGATAAACCACGTCAATGTCGAAATTGTCATTCGTTTTCTCATCCCGCCTCAAATTGCAAAAAATCTCTTATTTGTGAATTCTGCAGTTCCAATCATCATGTTAATACATGTACCGCACAAATTCCCAAATGCATAAACTGTAGCGAAACTCATAAGGCCACAGACATGAATTGTCCTAGCCGTAAAAAGCAGAAGAAAAATTTTTAAAATACAAAACCCTCAACAGGCTTTCTTTTGTAGAAGCGCGAAGAATATATCGCGTTCCGAAAGAAGATTCATATTCCGCTAAAGTGAACATATCTTCTCCACCTAATTACATTACTAAAGAAGAAATTACTGCATTATTTCAACAGCACGCCATGGAAACTCAAAATTTAGTGAAAGAAATTTGTCATGCACAATCATCCAATTTCCAGGAGTCATTAAAAGTTCTCACAGAAAATATAATAACTAGTATAAATTCCTAAATCAAGCGATATAAAAAACTCTCTTTACCTCCAATGACAAAATTAACATCTTCGGGTAAGGAAAAGAAAAAGATTAAAACTAAAAACCAGAGTTTTGAAACCGCGCAAGACTTTGACTTTACGGGAAAAAGTCAATAGATCAAGATTATCCTTCTTTAAATTTCTTTACTTCTAGTTTAACTTAATTACTGTTATTGAAAATTATAATTTTGCATCTTGGACTCATTGGATTTTTTCAATCTTTTTCTTTATAGACGTTGTTGATCAATCTTTATAATCTTTTATATTAATAACTACAGCAATGTTTAAAGTGCTACAATGGAATGCTCGTAGCATTCGAGCCAAACGTCCATATCTAATCCAATTTTTTCGTCAATGTCAGTGTTAGCAATACAAGAAACATTTCTTAATTCTGAGGATCATTTTCACCTACCGGGTAAATTAATTTATAGAACAGATCGCTCTGACAATACACGCAGAGGAGGTCTTTTAATTGCAGTTGATTCTATTTTTCCTAGCAGAGTTTTTACTCTGGCCAACCTTCCGGATTCTGATAACGAAATACAAGCAGTTACAATTCATATTTCACATAAAACTATAACTATCGTTAACATTTATTCTCCAAGGGTATTTTCACTATTGAATGGCTGGATACAATTAGTCAACAACTTCCTTCTAACTGTATTATTCTCGGAGATTTTAATTCTCATCATCCCATTTTCGGATCCACCTCTTCTACAACTAGTTCAGAAATTCTGATCAACTGGATTCTTCAGAATAATCTTAATATTATTAATACTCACACTCCCACTCATATTACTTCGACTGTTACATCGCTTATTGATCTCTCCATTGCCAGCGCAGACATTTACCCTAATATTTCTTTTGCTGTTCACTCTGATCCCTGCGACAGTGATCACCTTCCGATACAGTTATCGTTTCAACTTTCTACTTCGCAAAAAATTTGTAGATCGATCATATTATGGTCTAAAGTCCATCTTTTCCTCCAAGATCAGAAAAATCTTGATCGCACCTTTTCTTCATACACAGATTTACATTCTTTCTTAACTCAGGCTCTCCTTAACAACAAAAAAACTTCATAAAACCTCTCACAGTCAAAACCTCCCGTGGTGGAACTCCCGTTGCAATAATCTTTTAAAACAGAAACGCAAATTATTACATCAAGCTCGATCTCAACTCTCTCAAGATTTATGGATTTCATATAAGAAAATTTCTGCCAAACTTCGTCACTACATCTCAGATCTTAAAAAACAATATTGGGATTTTGTGTGTTCCTCTACCGGATATAACGGCAAAATTTATAAAATCATTAAAGCTATTCATAATAGAAACAATATTCTGGATAGCAATAAAATTTTTCAGTCTAATAATTCTTTCATTTCAGCCCCGACGCAGCAAGCTAATTTATTAGCTACTCAGTTTAATAAAACCTTCGACCATCAGTTTATTCCATTTGATCTTTCTGACAATTACAACCAACATTATAATAGACCAATTACATTTAACGAGCTAAAAGATGCCATCCGCGCTGCTCCTAATACTTCTCCTGGCAGTGACAATATTCCTGCAAAACTTATTAAAATTCTTCCTGATTCTTATCTTTTTCATCTGCTTAATATCTTCAATAGTATTTGGTTAACTGGTAATGTTCCTCAGGAATGGTTAACAGCTAAAATTATTCCTATCCTTAAACCCGGAAAAGACAGCACTTCCCCTACCTCCTTTCGCCCTATCGCGTTGACTTCTGTTATTAGTAAAATCTTTGAACGTATTGTTCTCAAAAGAATCATTCACTTCACAGTTCATGATAAATTCCACCCCAATCACTCTGGATTTATTCCTTTCAAGGATTGTATGTATTCATTGTCATTACTGCATCATAAAATAATTGAAGCCAAAAACGCCAAAAATTTTGTATTTTTCTTAAGTTGGATATTTCTGCCGCATATGACTCAATTTGGAGAGATGGCCTTATCTATAAAATTTTACAGGTTGGCATAAAGGGAACTGCTGCCAGATGGATAAACAATTTCATTAATAACAGGAATTTTTATGTCAATTGGAGAAACTCTGATTCTATGAAATTGTTTTCCACTCGTGGTGTACAGCAGGGGAGTGTTCTCAGTGCTTTTCTCTTTACCATTTATATGAGAGATATTTACGAGATCATTCCTGAACATACGGAATGCTTATTGTATGCTGATGATATTTTTCTTTTTAGCAGCGATCATTCTTTGGAAAAAGTCCTTCATAACCTTCAAATAACACTTCATAAAATAATCCAATGGTGTGAAACGTGGAAATTTACCCTTCAACCAGAAAAGTGCGAAGCGGTTAACTTTTCCAATAAAAAACAACAACCAGCTCAACAACTGCATATTTATAATATCCGCATCCCTTGGAAACAACATACACGTATTTTAGGTATCATATTCTCTTATAACCTCACTTTCAAACAACATTTCCAGTATCTCAAAAGGAAAGTTATTAAAAAATTAAATGCTCTTAAAGCAATTGCTGCTAATTCCTGGGGTTGTCGATCCTATCATTTAATTCAAATTACAAATACCACTATTCGTAGTTTACTGGAATATGGAGCTCCGATTTTTATCTCCTCTAGCCATAGTGACTTCCAAATACTTAGCCCTTTATATCATCTGGCTTTGCGCATTGCAGCTGGTCTCCCAAGGTGGACACCTATTCCAGTTTTACTTAAAGAAACTGATCAACTTTCATTGTTTCAGAGGTTGCATATGCTTGCAGAGCGTTTTTTCATTAAACAAATTTCTTTTGATTCCTCGTCTCCACTCACCATTTATCTTAGATCGAGTAATAAAACCCAAGGTTAAAACGTCCCATTTCTTTACAATGCTTTTTTGCTGATCTCTTAAACAATTTAGACATCCAGCCTTCTAATTTAATTCCTAATTTTCCGCCAGTTAGAGTAAATTCGAAAGTCACTTTCATCTTGGCGATTTACCTTTTCAAACCAAACAGTTACCTCATCATATCATAAAATTTCTCTTTGAACAATACAAAAATGAACATTGGAAAGATAGAATCATTTTAGCCTCCGACGCCTCTAAGACAGAACTTAAACATTCAATAGCGATCATTAATTCCTTTTCACAAGAGTCTTTATCTGGACAGATTTCAAATCATAATAGTATTTTCACAGGAGAAGCCCTAGCACTCCTGTTAACTCTTTCTACTTATGTTCATTCTGCTCATAAATATATTATTCTCACAGATAGTCTATCCGTTCTTCTAGCGTTACAAAAATTGTAACATACATTCTAATCGTATCATTCAGTTTCTGGGTAATAAACTTCAAGATCTTAGCAATAGTATTTCATCAATTGAATTAATCTGGTCCCCAGGACATGTTGGTATTAAGGAAAATGAACTAGTAGACTCCCTCGCGAAATCTGCAACAGATTCAATAATCTTTCATTGGATTTCACCGGAAGATCTCATCTTTCACCTAAAAAGAAAGCACAACTTAAAAGCAACGGAACAGTGGAAGGGTAGCAAATATGCTCAGGAACTCATGCACTTGAATAACATTAAATGTACACACAGACTTTTTCCTAATCATCGAAGGGAAGATACTCTTATATCCAGGTTCCGCACAAAAACATATCCTTGCAACGCAAAACTCCACAGATTTGGCCTAACCTCTTCTCCATTATGTTCAATCTGCAAAACTCCAGAAACAGTGGAACACATTTTGTTCCAATGCAAAAATATGAAATTCCCGAAACAAACTCCAAAGTGCTTTTGGTTATAAAGTTCTTTCATACTCATGGCTATTCGATATGTCTGAAGATGCTTATTATAAAACAACAGTAATTCTACAATTCCTACGAAAAGTCTCGTAACCCCGTCTTCTATGGGGTACCCCATATTGGTTTTTTCGTGTTAGCTCATTTTCATTTTCGTTTCAAGTACTAGTAGTACTTCATGCGTTCTAAATCATCGTTTAAATGCTAAAATGTTTCATCGTTTGATTAGTATTTTATCCATTCCTTTCATGTCCAAATATACTTCTTTTATTGTTATTCTTTTGATTGTTAGAAAGTTTCGACAACGTTTATGGTATTTCAGAAGGAATTTTGGACTCCTGAAATTTCGAAGTGATTTCAGTGTTTTCGAATTTTTCAATGATTTTGGAATTTTAAATTTTTGAGTGTATTTTAAGGAGGTCTTATTTACACTTCTGCAAGTTTGGTTGGCAATAAAAACATTCGGATAATTTGAGATAAAGCAGCGTCAGCGAGCATACATCTCAAAGCGCCAAGTCAAGTCAAGTCAAGTCAAGTTAATAAATGATACACATTACTAAAGAAACACTATCAACAGGAAAAAAAATGTATTTAATATAAGAAAGGACATTTCATGTAAATGAATGATCTAGTAAATACCATAATAATAATGATCTAGCAAAACCAGGCATTTATTGAATAGCTAAGAAATATACAAAATAACTGAATCCTCACGTTTTGGATCTGAATCACCAGTTCATTTGCAAATACTAAAACATGCATTTATATATATTTTTATTTTTGACTATTTTTATTCAGATTAATGAAATAGTCATGATGAATGTTTTGGAATCAGAAACACAGGTTTATCATAATGAACATGATTGCAATCTGAAATTCAGATTTATTAGCTATTTCCTATTTGCAATATAATGTTCGATAATTAGAATACATTAAATGTATATCTAATAGCATAATACGAAAAATACATACATAAGTTTCATTTTAATATACAGAACTACATAAGTTTTTTAAACCTCATGTAGAATAACTACATTAAAATTAGCGAGATTGCATATTTAAAAAAAATTAAAATGATGTTCCTTGTTAATAAATGATGAGGAGGAAAATTTACGTTTATTCCATTTAGAGTAGAACAAAAAATTTTTTTCGAAATCGATTTTCGAATTTCTTCTTTCTTTTTTACAAAACTTTCGAATCCAACCCCCCTTCCTGAAATTAGTTTAAAAAAAAAAAAAACACAACAAATTTAGGCGCCAATGGCAGAGGAGTAGAAACCCAACAACATATAACATAGTGGCACCAGTCCAGACAAAAGACAATTATAGTCCAGACAAAAGTACTGGACAAAAGTCTTTTCAAGAGTCTCCATCTGACCGCGAGAAACAAGCCGCGTTATCCCTCGCTGCAAGTAATAGTTTGTCGAAAATAACATTAGCGAGAAGAAATCTGTTCACAAATCCCTTTGATATGTTGAATAAATCGACTCTGGTCGGAGCGGGGCCGAGACAGATGACTCACACAGAGGGTTCTGTTGACAATGAAACAAACAGGTTTATAATTGGTTTGCAACATTGATTTGCTTATTTCGTCTGGATGAGGCTTGAGTCAAACAGCCTTTTGAAAAAATTTTCCCTTTTATGCAGACAATTCCACAACATTTCCGTAGAAGCTTTGCAAGGTGCCAACAGCCGAGATGCTCACTGACAATGTCAAAGCTCAATTCAAACCTAATCACGATGCTGAATTTCAAGTAAAGGATAACCGAATCAATAAAACCGGGAAAATGGATTAATTAACTGGATTAATAAAAGTATTTTGATTTCTCTGATAAATTATGAACATAAAATTTAAAATATATGCAACCAGACGATTGATCCTTTTGGAGCTTCTCAAAACATTTTGAGAAATTTCAACCCAAAAATTCTGCATCTAAATGACACCATCTCCATAGCAATAAAAGACTCGAATAATGCTGAATTCATTACGTAAATATTCGAATAACAATTTCCATTCAAGTCGTCTTACGATCCTGCCCATGAAACTTTGTCAATCAAACATCTTTTTCCAAAACTATTCTGATAAAAGCATTCAACGAAAATTGTAAATATTATTAAAAACACAAAAATCAAGAAAACTTCCAGTTTTGATTCAATCACAAATAAAATGTTGAAAAAGCTTTCTCACATCACGATTATCAAATTCAACCTTTTTATTAATATGATTCTGGAACTTAAACATTTCCTTTCTTTCTGGAAGGCTATAGCAATTATCCATATTCTCAGTAACGATAAAAGACCCTACCAGACCTACTTTTTGTTATTATTTGGTTAAATTTTATTTTATAAACATAGGTTTCAATTATATGTCCTGAATCATTATATCAGATCAGTACAGGTTATAGTTTACAGACTCCTAACCTACATAATGAAGTGCTTATTTACATAATTTTAATGTTTAACATAATTAAATAAATTTCAAATAAGGTAAAATAATAATAAAGCATATAAACATGAAATTAGCATCACATATCACTGCAAATAATTTGTCAAAACTGAAAAAAAAAAAAAAAAAAACTAATAAAAATGCATTGAAAGTAAATGCTGTGGTTCATGGATATGGCTGCATTCCATATGGCCACAGTTAATCATAGAATAAGATCCTAGATGAAGAATAAATTATTATCTACAGAAGGAGGCATTATATAATAGTTGGCAATTAACTGACAGATAATTTCTAAGTTATAAATAACTATACTATAAATTCTACTATAAAATATATATACTATAATTTCTAAGTTATAAATAACAGGTTATATATATAAAAAAAAAAATTAATGTGGATTAAAGGTCATTAAAAATCTTTTGGAAATACCACTAAAATTTAGTTATCTTTTTTTAAAACTATTTTTTCCTCAAAAATAATACACAGAACTTCAATGTGAGATATAAATAGGAAAACACTATGAAAATAGAACAGTAAGAGATACTTACCATAAAACTTAAGAAAAAAGTTAGCATACCAGAAACTGACCAGGATGGATTCCATCTATCTGGATGATAATCACTAATATTGAGGCAGAGTCGTGTGTTGCATAGAAACCTGCCATTTGGAGTGATCATATATACGCTTGAGCTTTAAACGGAAACTCAGAAGGAAAGAGTAATTTACCATGGTATATACCACCTAATGTCAAATAAAGAAATTTATTTATTGCTATATAAATAAACATAGAGAATATTTTTTTAAACATTTAACCAATTTGAAAAATTATCATGTATATTTAAAACTAGGGTTTTGAAAGAAGTTAGAATTTAACACTTTATACATAAAATTTAATAAATAAAAATTTAAAAATTCACAACTAAATTTATTTTTCATTAATTTGCATGCTAAAATTTATTATAGATCATTTAATAAAATAGATTAACAAAGCATTTCTCTAACAGCCTACTTCCATTCATTTGGTATTTATAAATATATGTCTTAAAGGAGGATTGCATAGACTTCTGAACTTTTTAGGCCATATATCACTTAACTTCAAAAGGTTGCACAAAAATTATAATTAAATTAAAATGTAAAGTTATCTATTATACATTAATTTCATCATGTATATACAGTTAATGTTCAAATTATTAGATACGCCACACATTTTAAGAATGTTTATTAAATGAAGCATCTCTCATTGTTTTTATTAGTAAAATGGTACTTAAGTATGTTAATATGAAATTTTATTACAAACAATAGAAAATTTCAATGTTAAGCACTAATTATTGTTTTAATAAACAAACACAAAGTGTTAATAAGTAATGTTTCTGAATTTTTTTAAAAAATATTCAATCAAGTCGGCTTTATAGCTGTGATTATCAATTTCTTCTTAACAAACTCTCATATATTTTGAATTAGTGAATTTTGAGGTTAAGGTAATAAAAGGACATTCTCTTATTTGAAAAAGTTATTACAGTATGAATAGAATGACAGAGGCCTCCATCCTGCATAAAAACATGTGGTTATCCACGTAGGAACCACTCCCTTAGCTGAGATAATAGATTGTATTGTAACACTTGCTGGCACTGATCCTGTCATATAATACCATCAATTATGTAAACAAACCTCAATATCCTTATGATTGATCATATTTTGTTAGAATGCACATTACTTTGGAAGAATGTTTCGCAGTTGGAATAATGCAGTCTGGGAGGAGTATTCACCAGAACATCTTTGAACAAATTGGGTCTCATAGCTTATAATTTCATATGTGCTTTTACTGCTGAAGCAAACTTAAAACAAATGCTACACAAACTATTCCTAAAGAACCCTTGAAATGAAAATAGAGTAAGAAGTTCACTATCATCCATATCATATGTATAACTGAAATATTCCCGAGAGTCTTCTGTGCATTCCTATTAAATGGAGAAGATCATGTGATTAGTGATGTTTGTCAAAACATCCTCCTTTCCCAGCATAAATTATTGACATTGCAACATAAATATATCAATCTGAATATAAAAGATTTGTTTGACATTATATAAATTACTTTTAATTAATGGTGCATCACAAGAAAAAAAAAAAAAGGATTTGTCTAAAAAGGTATGTCTTTTAACCAAGAACTGTATATATGTATTATATAAAAGGCTCCTAAAAATATCCCAAATATATATATCTATTTATTCTTCTTCATTGGCGCAACAGGGGGCGTCGTGTGGACTCGAATCCGAGACCAGTGGTGCACTGAGGGCCAAAGTGCTAGTCATTTGGCCAACAGGCCCCTGTAATAATCAAGCACAATTTGTTTTCTTAATCAAATGGCTCAGTATTTATCTATTTTTAACCTTCATATTTGAAGATGCAATTTAACACTGTTCCAAATTAGAGTACATGTTGTAATGCATTATCTAACAACATCTAGTAATTTCATGAATGTAATTTCAAATTGACACTCTCATAAAATATACAATGAATTTTTGAAAAAATAAAAATTCCCAGTAGTCAACATCTTGATAGTTAACAGAGTTGAAACTGTTATGATAAGAAATAAATAAATAGAAAAAATTTATGTAGATGCAAACCTTCCATCCAGGATTGTTGTTTTATTTTCTCAATTTGCAATAAATTAGAAAGTAATGAATAAAATAATTTCCTAATATTTAAAATTAGTTACTTTTTTATTTAACCAGGTTCAAACAATAATCCATATTTTAATGTTTTCCATAAAAATAGAGTCTTAGGATAAAGTTGCCTAGCATGACTTTTTAAGGTAAAATTGAAGGATGGTGAGGTGGGCTAAGATCTATGTATTGTGGGGAAAAAAAAATTAAAATAAAAAGTTATAAATAAAATTAAAACATTAGTCTTTTTATTATAATTGTTCCAATAAAGTAGGAAAAGATCAGAACATTCCTTGCAGGTCATGTGTGGCTTACCGATGTTTTTCTTGCCTTATATTTCTCATTATATGTTTTTTATTATTATACGTTTTTATGTTTATTACCTTATATTTCTCATTATATTTTTTTTATTGTTTATTGCCTTATATTTCTCATTGTATGTCCATTTCACTTAGAAATAAAATTAGTAAATTTTTTTGAAAGATTAAAACAGGGAAACATTATAAAATGGGGATATTATAGAAAGAAAACATTTCAATGGAAGAAAAGCATTTTATTTAATGTTTTCAAATTTATTGCAAACTGCACAATCATATCTTTTGCTAGTAGCACCTTAACCTGGAAATAAGATCATACTCCTTTTTTTCTTTATTTCTATAATATTTATTCCCAAAACAACTTCCATTTTAAAATTGCACTAAATAAGGTTTCTAAATAACACAATCCTAATTGGATCAACACAAATATTTGTGAAAAACATTTTAAGCATGAATATCACAACATCATCAATCAATAGCAGGAAACATTAAATAAATCATTTATTAAATTAATGCAATGACATGCATCAAATTCTTTATATTTCTTTTTTTTATAATATATACATATGTGTGTGTGTGAGAGAGAGTTTAATATTAGGTTTTATTTATTATTATTATTTTTTGACACACTGCTAAATTACAAATAATACATGTGGTCTGTGACTTTCACAGATTTGTGTATCCCTGTAATGAAGATAATAGACATTAACATGGCACACATGTTTTGATAAAAATATTCATACTAACCCTTTTAAGACGTTTCATTTTAATTCCAATTTAATAATTTTGTTTAAATCATACAGTATATAGATATAAAATGTAGAATTTAAAAAATTCTTCATTGATAAAATGAATAAAATAAAATACCAATTTGATATTTTATTACACAGCTTCAACATTTTTGTATAGTTTCCATACCCTCATAAGGAGTGTTTTCTGGTCCTATTACAGCAAAATGCCTGCAAAAGAAAAATCTTAATTCCTTTTTTTTGCATATAGTAACAACATTAAACTAATTTTTCAAAGTAACTTGGTAATAGATTGCATGGGGTATCAAATGAAAAGCACCCACAATGAAAATATTCTACAGAACTGATGCCAGCAATGAAACAACTTTCAAAAAGAAATTCAAGTAAATTGAAGCTCTCAGCTTGTCATTAATGGAATTAAAAACATAAATTTAGATAACAGATGATATTAATTATAAATTTAATGAAGCAGTATTTTTATTGTTGGCTTATTATTACTAAAAGAGATATAGGTATAAAAGTATATACACCAAAATTAAATCTACAGTACTTTAATAAACCTTTTAACTAAAATCACAGAAAAATCTAAGCTTAATCCTTTTACCAACTTTCATAGTGTACCACTTTACAACTTTGCAATAGTAGACACATCTAGCAATTGATCACCTCTTTAGCTATACAGTTTGTACCACCATAGCAATTAAATTTATTTAAAATAATTATAGAAGTTTTTAAAAAATTAAATAAAAACATATAAAAATGATTCATGGTTTATAGTTTAATTTTGATCAATTTAATTTTATTTTTAATATTTATAATACTTTGTTATTTATGTTCTTATAAAGGAATAAAATATGAAAACAGAAAGAAAGAATATATATGATATGAAGAATTTAAAGTTAAATAACTCTTTTTTTTTTTCATGTTGGGAGATAAAAGTTATGATTGAACATATAATACAGAAATATTTGTCCTATTCTAACATTACATTTTACAGAATAAATTAGCATGACATTTTATTTTCTGACAAAATAATTACATACAAAAGGGGACAAAACACAGTACTAAAGGCAGAAAATAACAAATTTAATGTGAATGAAATTTCAAGATAAGTTATAGAGTTTTAAAAAGTTACGGTTTTGACATATTAAACTAATTTAATGTGTTATAAGCATGAATTAAATAAAAAATATAGAATACTCAAATGAAAGGGGGTAAAATAATAAAAACTCTCAACATTATATTGCCACAATAAAACAGATTCCCTAATTTACGGGGGGAAGAATTAAGCTAAATAAAAAGCTAAACAAGGTTCCTAAAATACATTTAGAAATAAATAATATTTAGTTAAACACACAAAACTAATCACACTAACTAAATTACATCAATGGAACTCAAATTTTTTACCTTTTGAGAATTCTAAATATTAATATTGTATCTAAATATTAATATTAAAATGAATTTCTTTGTGAAAAACAATAAAATATTTTAACATCATCAATGAAATAACTAATCTGAATAAATTAAGTAAATTGTCTCAAATCTTTTTTTTTTTATCATTAATATGAATAATCAAAAGAATAAATCATTTCACAAGTAAGAATCATATTAACCTTAGCAACTCTTATGATTTAAGATAATCTTGCTCAAAATATAAATTTACTTGAATTTCTTTTAAAGTACATTTCAAATTATACATAAAATAATAATAATTATTATACATAATATAATAATAATTATACATAAAAAAAATCTAATTTTTTATCTTGTCCTTTTAAAAATGTTCTGTCTTAATTGTGTCTATATATGTATATATATATTACAGTCTGTGTCACCTTAAAATAATTATTTTAGAAAAAAAATAATTAAATTAACAAATGAAAACATACAAAAAATAAGTTTAATTTTTTATAATATATAAATTTTGATCTATTTAATGTTCCTTCTAATATCTAAAATTATTTATATTTATTATCTTAAAAAGGATAAAAATATAAAAAGTAACTAAATGACATCATGAATTTAAGATTAAATAATTCTTCTATTCTTAATAATGGGAGAAAAACATAATACCAGAAAATATTGAATACATGCATGAATATTTGTTAACAAAATTGACACAAAAGAAAAAAATATGTAGATACAATATTGTTTTGTTACACATATTTATCTTACATTAAGCATATAGTACATCCTTATTTAGAAAAACATAAGCTAAATGCTCAATATTCATTTGCAAAGTATAAACAATTCATTTGTTCATTATACATTACAAAATAATTATTATGAAATTATACAATTTAATTATTATAATACAATTATAATTTTTAAAGGGAAGAAAATTCTAAATCTCACCCTTATATTCTTTTTTTCTTGGTTAAATGAAGCACATAAATTTACTTTCTTTTCAAGTATGTTAAAAATAATTAAATTACTCACTATAACATCACTTACCACTCTAAAATATTTGAACTCAGAGGATGGGCTTTAACATAAGGCATTGGATCTTTCATAATCCCTAAATAGTCTTGTTGAAGTCGTCTTGTTGCTATGCCAACAGGTATCTCCATTTTAAAATGTTACTGAAAAATCCATAAAATAAACTAAATAGTTATAATTAAAGTCAAAAGTTGTATTTTATTCCTATATTAAAAATAAAACTATTTTTTTATTTAAGAAAATCTAGAAAAGGGCTTTATTTAAGCATTTTGATTTTTTAACTCATCTACAAGCGTCAATAAATCATTTTTAATTTTCTCCTTTAACACAAGTACATGAATAATAAATTAACAGTTTTTACATTTATATGTCAATACAAAATGAAATTTTATGTCTAATTAAGGCTGTAATTAATGTAATTAATTATGCCTGTATTTTATTTTATGCTTGAAAACCATATCTTTTAATTTTTTTTATTTAGAAATCTAATTTTAAAACAAAAATATGCTGGTTTTTTTTAATCCATTTGATAGTATAATTTTTTTTTTTTTATGTAAATATTGCTATAAGCAACTTCAGATTTATTAAAAGTAAGCAAAGATAAAATATATAAAAGACAAACATAAAATATATAAAAGACAAACATCCCAAATAACTTAAAATGAAAATTAAAGAAATAAAGAATATTTAAAAAACAGTGAAATATTAAAATCAGTAAGAATATACATTAAAAATAAGTGGACACAACTGTTATGCTTATAGATAACATATAATAACTTAGTATTTTCAGCTGAAATAATTATTATTTATTAAGTTTTTATAGATAAGAATTTCAAAGATTGCAAAATAAAATTCAGAAAATTTTAATATAATAAGACATTCTAAATACAATCATTCTTTTCACTTCTCTATTTAATTAAAACATTGATATCTGATCATGTGAAACATTAAAATATATAATTGAGATTTACATGCACATTTAATTCTGTTCAGATATGGATGCAAGGAAAAGTTTAGTATATTTTTAATAAACAATTATGAAATAATTGGAATTTTTTAATGACAAAATTAAAAATAATATTACATAAAAAATATTTTAAGAAATTTCCTGGTGTATATGCAAAATAAATAAATAATTAAAACAAAATTAAATAATAAAATGAAAATAAATAGAGTAAATAAAAATCTGCAGTTATTTTATAATTCTGTTTGTTACAAAGTGATATGAAAACTAAATATCACTGAAATTTAAAAAAATTATAAATATTTTATGTGTTTCAATAATGATAATTAATAATATTGTGAGAAAATATCAGATTTCTGTAATAGTCTTAATGTTATAATATATAAATTATTACTCTTGTAATAGTCTTAATGTATTATGACATAAAAAAATTCACATAAATTTTCTATTCTATATACAGCAGATAAAAAAGGGCATTTTTGTTCTGATTTATTTTTTAAATATCCATTTTAAAATAAATGCAAAATAAAACAATAAGCATTATATAAGGATGAGTACAAAAAAAAAAAAAAAAATTAATTTTGTAAAATAATTTTTTAATTAAATTCACAAAACTTATCAATACATTTTTTAATGCATTTTGTTCCATTATAAGTAGATTTTTTTTTTTTTTTAAATAAAAAAAAAACCGAAACTTTTATGCAAAAAGGATGAAAAAATAAAATTTTATAATGTTTCAAAGTGAAATAAAATGAATAGGAATAGTATTAAAATATTTTTGTCAGATAAAAACAGAAATTTTATTCCAAAAATTTTACACAGAATGATTGATTAATATATTTGACAATATTAAACATTTTGCATTTAATATTCTCATGCACATAAATCAGATTTTAGATATTTTTGCTTACATTTTTATGTTCTCTAATGAAAAGTTTTTTGGTGATACAAAAATTTTAAAATTGTTTCCAGACTACTGAAGTCGCCCACAGTAAACTTCAAAAATTTTATGATTTTAAAGATTGATGAATGCACAAATTAGCAAATCAAAACATCTCTCTTTGTTGTGAGCAAGTGGATCACTTTTGTGCGAATCATGTAAGAGAAAGGGAACCAATAAGAGGACAGAAATTTCTGTATTTAACTTCAGTAGATTGACCCCATATCGACAAATAGAATCATTGATGTTGAAACTCAGTTTGACATCAGATGGAAAAAAAATTAAGGGAAATCGATCGGGAAAAATAATTTTCAAGTATTATGAAAACGAAAGAAAAAAATTTCTTGATCTTTCTTATAAAATCAAATTATTAAAAATTATTGTGCACTTATTTTTTATGCCTTTTGATGATAAACAAATTTTTAAAATACTGAATATTTTCATGTAAATTTTTAAAAATTTGCAAACATTTTAGTAAATGTAATAAAATATTAGTAAATGGAAAAAGCAAATAATTATCATCCTACTAATTTTATCCTGTTTTGAGTAAAGAAATAATTTAATTTCGTATAAGAGGTTTTTAATATAAATGTTCCTTTTATTATATTATTATAAAAGGTTAGTAATCTATCAAAGAACATGAGAAGGAATAATATTTTTTATACACATACAATAAAAATAGGATTTTCTCATAATTAAGAATAAAAGCATATTATTATGAATCTTAATGGACATATTATATATATATTAATATTTGAGGAAACGACTATCCATTCACTAATAAAATTCATATATTGCGATACAAAAGATATTTTTTTATCATCTGCCCTGATCCTCGGCCTTCTTGTCTAGCGCTCAGGCCTTTGGTATTACATGCTTCAAGTTCGAAACCTGGCATAGCATGGATGTTTGGTAGTGGTTCGGAATCAACTTTAAACTGTAGGTCCCGGTCTGTTTAGCCCTCGTATCCATAAGATGACTGTAAAGCGATAAACCAAACCAAACCAATTGGCCTTCTTGTTTCAACTAAGGCACTATAAATCAAATTCTTTTTCGAATTAAAACTGACTTATGACTGAATTACTGACTACGAGAAAAATTAATTGAAACATATAATTTTACACTAATAGCATCATCTGTCATCTTACACTTAATAGCTTATAATTAAAACTTGCATATTATCAGTCAAGTGTTTAAATTAAGAAATATAAATAGAAATAAATGCTTTTAAGAAAATTAGTGCAAACACTAATTAGAAATCTGCCAACCTACACAGAAAAACCCTTTTATTTTCCGCAATAGGGATATGCATACTATATTTCATGCAGTGCTTGAATCTGCTCTTAACAACTCGCGTGTATTTACACTTTTTCGCGCGTATGAACTTGTTTTGGTTTGTGGTTGTAATTTCTTATGGAATTCACTAAGATAACGGTATGATAACCAATAAATTTTGAGATTAAAAGAACAAAAGATTTATCTCATACTTGCATATGGAAAATCTTTTCGAAAGTTTATTAATGGATAGTTTTATTTTGATGAGAAATAATATAATTGTTTTTTTTTGCAGTTTCTATATAAACTGGGATTTTCCCAAAGTTATTTTTGATTGAGATAAAATATTGATTTAAGATTTCTTATTTTTATCAATGATATTACTTTGAAAATTTTTTCAAAATGAGTAATTCTGAATCTGTTGTGAATAGTTCACTGTTATATCTCCTACCTGCATCGTGTAATATATCTATGCCATCTAGGGGAATTCCGAAAACCAGGTCCCTATCTGATCTTGATTCTATTATAGATAAGTTTTCACATAAAGATTTGATTGTTTGGCGCCGTAGTCTAATAAATAATTCTGAAATTATGGATACAACATCTGATTTTAATCCATTGGCTACAAGTTCAAGTCCTACTCTAGAAACTGCCATGGGCCCTTTTAAAACTGTTGAAGAAGCAAACTCTGTAGTAAGTAAACTTAAACATACTTATATTTACACAGCTACGAGTTCACTTGAAAATAATGTTAAAAAATCTGAGGAATGTCAACTACAAGCTAAAGCAATTGATTATGGTTCACAGATCTTTTCATTTAATAGTCCAGATGTATCTGCTGCAAATAATTTACAGATAAATGCTTCTATAAATTCTATTCCTCATCCTCAAGTATTTTCTGCTAAAAGCCCTCCAGTATTTAATGTTGTTGATTCACAGTTTAAAATATCAGATGTATTTACAAATTCAAATTCAAGTACTAGTTATTCACCTATGAAATATACATCATCTGAATTGCAGAAAAATATTGCTCCATCTGTAAAAAGCATTACTACTTATGTTTTCTTTGATTTGGAAACTACAGGCTTAGCACATGAAATAGGAAAATCAAATGTGCAAATAACAGAGGTGTCAATGATAGCCATTGGAAGAAAAGAACTTGAACAAAGTACTTTTGATGATCTTAGGGATATCCGAATCATCCAGAAATTGTGTCTTTGCACCAGACCACGAACAATGATATCTTCAAGTGCAGCTTTTGTTACTGGTATGTTATCAATATGTAAAATTTTTAAGTGGATAATATTTCCTATTGATATAATGTGCTATGCAACTATTATCTGTTTATATTCTAAAAAATATTGTTTTAAAAAACTTTATTAACTTAGATGGCACTTAATTAGTAATAGTTGTTAATAAGAAATTATTTTTTTCTTTTTTGAAGAAAAAAAAAAATCTGTAACTTAATAAAAGTTTATTAGTTTTTTAAAATAAATAGCTTTAGTATAAATATAAAATGTTGTGAAAAAAATCTTTCACATTTTTGTAATTTTTTTTTTTTTTTATAAATTGTATCTTACATAATAAAATTAATAATTCTTTATTAAAGAATGGAAAACTATATAAATTGTGATAATCATTTTCTAATTTTAAGTTTATGTTTTTTAATCTGATCTTACACACCTTTTTTATAACCATTTTTTTAACTAACTACAAAATTTTCAATTATTACAAATAAGTAGCAAACTTCTAGAAAATATGCTGTATTTTTTCTTTTTTTTTCAATCTTGATGTTGACAATAATGTTCTAAATACCATTATAATTTATATAGCTTTTCTACTATAGATATTTTTTTAATTTTAATATAATTCTTTTGATTTCTAGGTTTAAATAATGATAATCTTGTCGACCAGCAGCCATTTGATCGAAATGCAGCTGAATCAATAAACTTCTTCCTTTCACACCTTTCAAAACCTGTTTGCCTTCTTGCCCACAATGGAAATCGCTACGATTTTCCTCTCCTGAAAGCTGAATTTTCAAGATTATCAATGTCATTACCATCTGACATATATATTTCTGATACATTAAGAGCCTTCAGAGATCTTGGAGTTCCTGTATTTCCACCTGATAAAAGATTTCCAAGTCTGTTAAATATACAAAAAAGAGGCCAAGTCTCGTATGCCCTTGCGAATTTGCATCTCTATTTTTTCAACAAGCATCCAACAGGGAGTCATAGTTCTGAAGGAGATTGTATTGCATTGGCAAAAGTGTGTCATATTATGAAAGATTTGATGTTGCCATGGATTGATGAAAATTGTTCTACTTTTGATACTATTTCACCAATGTGGTAAAAAAAAAAATGTATAAGTTTTTATATTTTGTATCAGAATATTTCTCAATTTATTGATTTATTAGAAATATTTTAAATCATGTTTTTTAATTTTAACTACAAAAATACTGAACCAAGAACCACTATCAGTAAATTTAATTCTAATATGTAATAAAAATACATTTTTGTTTTTGTATTAAAATTATATGCTTGTGATAAATACTACTTTTTTTTTTTTTAAATTTAAATTTAAAAAATAGCAAATGTCTATTTTTAAGTATGTATGTATAAAATTTGTAAATGTGAATTTAAATTAAATACGAGCATATTAATCTGATTAATTATTACACTAGTGCCTTACATCACATCTGCCAAGGAACAAATAAAAAGCATAATATTGCTTCTGAATTTAAGTAGGCTTTGCTACTTTTTCTTTTACAAGAGTAGAGAAAAAGAGTACAAGAAAACAGAGTATAAAGTATTTAGAATTTTGAAGGAAGTAGAGTATTTTAAAAATTTCCTAATATTTCAAAGTCTTTTCTATATTTGCATAATTTTTATATTCTTACATATGTGCCTTTAATTATTCAAAGTGATAAGGCAATTGCAATTTTCATTATAAATTTGACTATAAAGGCATAAATTATTTAAGTTCTTATGTGTATATTTATTCAGTAGCATGCAATGTTAACAAAAAAAGATTATTATGTTTTTTCATATTTATAAGAATTTCAAGATAGTAAAATAATTAAGATTTTTTAAAACATGTATGCAGAAAATGTTTGTATGACATTAAATCTTTAAATATGTATGCTTTTTTTTTTTGTAATTATATAATTAGAAAAATTTTATGTTATAAAGTTAAATTTTTTAAAACCCTACCTTGTTATATTTTTATATATCTATTTAGACTTAAATGTACAAGAATATTTTTAAATTTTTTTTTATGCTGTTTTGTATAATCTTACATAATTTATAAGTCTGATACTTTTTTTTTGGTTGTAATTTTAATTAATATATTTTTAAAAATTACCCACAGTAATATCCTGTCTATAATCTATGGGTTGTACATTAAAAATTTCTTGATGTGAATTTTAGATTACTGCTTATTATCTGCTTTTCCCCCTTCCCTGAAGTACTGATAACAATTCCTGAATAAACATTGTTTGAATGAGCATTTATCTGAAGACAATAGATAAAACTTCAGTGTGAAACAGAAGTAAGGGATTCTTTAAAAATAAAATGAACTTTGGTACCATATACATATGATAAAATGGAATGCATATTATATGCTAATGTGTATGAGGAATTTAAAAAATAATATATAAAATTTCATTGCAATTTCTTCTTGCTTTCAGACTTAAACAATTTTTACTGTGCCATATGTTAATTTTTTATGTTTTAGCATCAAAAAGCTCTTATTCTTCACCATTGATACAAAATGCCTTTATTATTAGAAGTTATGCCAAAGAAAATAAGAACTGAACAAGTACAAATCCACAGTATACAAAATTGTAGATAAGAAAGTAGTAAATAGTAGATAAGAAATTATGGTATATTTCCAAAGTAACTTAATCAGAAGATTTTTAAAACAAATATAATCTTTCTTTCAATTCATTTAAGTCTATGGACTTGTTGAATTTTTCTGTTATGTAGAAGTGAAATATTTATTTTTAAAAAAGCTGTTTTTTAGCTGTAAATTTAAATTTTTATTAAGTTTTAAATTGAAGGATTTAAGATAAAATGATTAGAAAATATGTAAAGAATCAAATGAAAATACAACAATTTTCTTATTTTATATTTTCTGCTGTGATTAAAAGCAATTATTTAATGTATCATTTTATTCTAGTTACTAAAATCTAAAGAATTTAAAATTGCTATGTTTTATAAATTATTATTATTGTGTACAGTAACTTATTTCAAGATATGCGAGAAGCAAAAATTTTTCATTGATTTAAATTAAAATATCTACAGTGTATATTAATACAAATTTCTAATTTATATATTATGAAATAATTTCTAGTTAAAATTTATATAACTTTCACCATGAAAGTTAAAAACAAAGGTGAACTTTTTTATGTGATATTATGTGACTTCGATATAAAAATACCAAAAGGTTTTTAAATAAACTAAAAATTTCTGCATTATTAATGTTATTGCTTATAAATATATAGAGCTTATATTCCTTATTAAAAATAATAAAGAATGTATAGAAATATGTATTACATGTGATTTATTAAAATATTTTAAAAATAAATAAAACAAGACTTGTATCTATTTAGATGGTAATTTCATTCTAATTTTATAATGTTTAAGTTACCAAAGTTAAATTACTATTTTATTAGATGGATATCTTCTGTTTCAAAAAAGATGTGATAAACTAGTATCTTATTAATGTATTCTTTCTTTTTTTTATACTGAGTGTGTTGATCTTTAAAAAATAAATCAATTTGTCACATACATTACATGTACAAACATAAAGAAGTTTAAGTTGAATCAGAAACAATAACACACATTTTAATTACATACAATTTACTGATGTCAGTTTTATTTTTGGAAAATTAAAAATTATTTCCTCATTTTTTAAATATATTTTTAAAAAAATAACATAATGGATGCAATAAAATATCAAAGCACAGATAAGTTGTTCTCCTCTGACATGTAAAACGAGCAATAATGTAATTTTTAGCACATAGCTATGAAATTGCAAAAAAGTGTTTGTTGCAATTAGTTCAATGAACTTCTAATTCTATAAAAGATAATTCATTACAAATAGGAATGACATCACAAGTGATGTGATGTCATGCAAAACCAGTACAGTCAAACGCAGTACAAGATTACAATAAAAGAAAGGCGTTTTTAAAGACTTATCTGCAAATTTAAGCGAGTTTTTATATATGCAATATAGCTAAAGGAAATTAAGCTTGGTGAAGGTGTAGTGAATTATAGGCAAGCTTGAGGAATGTGACAAGCATTTCTAATCAACAAAAAGTTCACAAGTTTGGAAAATTTCCCAGGTACAAAAACGTTTTGTTGTGGTTAACCAAAAAAAATAATTTTGGTAAAATGCCTCCAGAAGGTGAAAAAAGATTCAACACCAATCAGCTGCTACTACAAGTCTTGTGGTTTACTATAATTAAATGCCTTCATAAAGATGGCCTATTCACTTACCGCCCTGAACACTACATTATCTTGACATCAATGGCACCAGAAAGACTGGACGTCTCATAATTGGAGTGACATCCTCTTTACAGATGAGTCGTTTCAGTGTTGCAAATGATTGTGTATGCTAGTTGATGTGAAGAGGTACGAACACTGTTTAATCTCACTAATATCAAGGAAAGAGACTTTTATGGTAGTCCTGGCATGCTTATATTAGAAGATGTTTTGATGAACAGATGGACTGAACACCAAATTTTCGATGGTTGTACTTTTGCCAAAGATCACTATTAGTAGCAAGTTTTCCTCTCCTATGTGCATCTGTTTAATTTGCCATTAGTGCAGGTGATGATGCCATGGTATATATGCCTGAAGCTTTTTTGAGAGCAAGGATATCACTAAGAATGGATTGGCCTGCATATTCACAATTTAAATCCCATAAAAGAACACCTTTCTACATGATTATATTCACTAGAGAGCAGCCAACTGAAACGTATTTCTATTTTATTTCAATAACTGTAGGAAAACCAGTGATGGAGAGATGGTGCCAGCTTGTCACTATCCCTTACTGAAGGTATCTATTTTCCAGCAATTAGAGTTGGGAGTTAAGTTTTTTTTTGTAGAAATCTGTGTTAAGTGTAAAATTCAGACTCTGAGGCTCTTTGATTCTCCGAATTTTAAGAATAAATTTATAAATGTTAAAGAGGAACAATTTATTTGTATTCTTTAATTGTACAACCAGTAGTAAAGACAGTTATTGCTTTAGCAGCTTACTAAGGAAATGTCAAAGAGGAACTTTTCTCAGCACTGAGACATAAAACTGGTTCAACAATGAAAGATCACATATAGATGCTATTCAATCTTTTAAGAAAGATTTAATTTTGTGCAAATACAGCATTTTCTGTTTAAAATGAACAATTTTTTTTTTTTTTTGCTTGTTCTTAAGAAGCAATTATAAATACCCTTATATCTGGAAGAAGTGACGGGACACCCCTCGAAAAAGTAGAAAAGTCGACAATACCAAGCTGACGGCACTTCACGCAATAACAATAGAGCATCACGTGTCAGCCGCCCATCCCTGCCTACGTACTCTGTGGAGTCAGACTAGAGTTGTTTTTGCCACGTAAAGAGATACGCCACGGGAAGAGTTGTCTGGAGTCCGAGAAAGGTCAGTCGTTGGTTGGATTTGCATGTTGCCAAGGTGTGGCGATGGGGAGATATCCCGTCTCCGTAACTTTGCTCAAAATCAACTGCAGCCACGTGTTGTGTGTCCGCTACAAGACTAGGGACACTGTCAAGAGCAAAGCGAAGTGGACGACCACAGTTCTCACCAGCAGGGACAGGCGGTGATGGCAGAGATTCGAAGTAACTGTCAAACATCCATGGATAACATCGCTAATGAGTTTAGACAAGCCACAGGTGTGGCCGTTTTCGATCCAAAGACTCTTCGTATCGAGGCCCATAAGTTGGAGGATTCACACGCCTGGACGTTCGGCGGCCCATAAGCCTTACGATTACGAAAAGCACACGTAG
>BPLR01000710.1:0-47628 GCA_021605095.1 Caerostris extrusa
GTTACGTATTATGCTTAATAGTCATTTTTTATGGGGTATTTTGAACCACTGGGTCATGAATGTTGGTAAATTCAGTGACCAAAGTTTGCATTTTCATGAATTTACAGATTAATCTGACTTCATTGTATATTCATTATCAGTAAAACTTTTGTACATTATCAGCTGAAAATGTACTTATTAATAAATAAACTTGAAAACATTAAACTTGCCTTGCATTTATAATAATATTCACTAATTTTATTTGTAATTAAATTTATAATAAGAAATCAGTTTCGTGGAATATCTTAGATAGTTGATGGTTTTAGATAAGAGTTTAGTATCAAATTCATTGGTAAAGGTAAGAAGATACTAAAGATTTATTTCAATCCACATAAACATTTGATTCGTAAATAAAATTTTTAAAAAATTACACATTATTATAACTTTTTCTCACATAATTTTCACATTAATCAAAACTAATTAAAGCCTTATTTTCTATGAGTAATGACTATTTTCCTGTATGATCCCGTTCATACTTTAATGTTAACTATTTGCAATATTTTCCCACAACAAACACAAAAACCATTAACGTCATCAACAATTCTTAAACGACTCTCCTGTCACCAGACAATGAATTAACTCACAAAAAGCTAGTCAAAAAAATTAACTTAAATTAAATCTCTGTATCTTGATTCCTGTACACATGAATCCCTAAGAATCGGGAAGCAATGGAATGAAATTTGAATTATTCATCAAGCCATACCAAACAGACCCATGAGAAATTTAGATGTCATCAAGCGAAATCTTCCCAGACAGCAGGTTGGCAAATTCGTCATCCCAGAGCAAAAACTTTTTGCCAGAATGGGGCAAGACAGGCATTATGACATGTGAGAAGGACCCACTAGGCTTCTAATACTATGCCAGAAGGATATTAACAGTTCCTCTCCCTTTGCACAAGACTCCAAAGGGCGCACCGTCAAATTAATTTTAACCATAATTTGTCATTTTAATGAGTTTTGCCAGAGAAAAACCGCCTTCGGCCTTCAAGTACATCTGGAAATTTAAAACCTGATCAATGAAAAATGAAAGAGGGAGATCTAAATGGAGTCAGACTACATTTGTCAACTGGCTACTGGCTACCAGACTTTGTATGCGGAAGGATACAAATGGAGGGTGTTGGAATGTTGGTAAATTCAGTGACCAAAGCTTTTGTATTTGATGGAATTATGGATTTATATTTCTTTACTGTATAATAATGGTATTTATGTACTGGAAACGTAAAATAGAATGGGGCATAGAATATGCTTAATGTTTTGTTTAAAATAATTTTATAAGGGTATTTTGAACCACTGGGTCATGGTGTTGATAAATTTAGTGACCAAAACTTTGCATTTGTTGGAATTACGGATTGGCATCTGTCTTTCTATATATAAAAAAGTTATTCACAGCACTTTTGTAATGGAAAAACGTAATATAGAATGGACATGGAATATGCTTAATGTTTTGTTGAAGAATAATTTTTATGGTGTATTTTGTACCTCTGGTTTAAATTCAGTGACCAAAACTTTTACATTTGATGGAATTATGGATTTGTAATTCTTTATTTTATAAATAGTTAATAATAACGGTACTTATGTACTGTAAGCGTAAAAATAGAATGAGCATAGAATATGTTTAATGTTTTTGTTTAAGAATAATTTTATGAGGTATTTTTAACCAGTGGGTGTAAATGTTGGTAAATTCAGTGACCAAAACCTCACATGTGATGGAATTACGGATTAATCTGTCTTCGTATATTCATTATCAGTTGAAATGTGATCATTAATAAATAAACTTTGAAAACATTAAAAATTGCCTTGCAGTTAAGAATAATAATAATAAATAATTTTATTTGTAATTAAATTTAAAACCGGAAACAAAATATCATTGAATATTTCAGAGATAGTTGACAGCGGTTTTAGATAAGTGTTTACCAAATTTATTGGCAAGACAAGAAAATATCTCACATAAACATTTGATTCAAATATAAAATTTTTTAAAAATTACATATTATTATAACTTTTCACAAATAATTCTTCTCATTTATCAACACTAATTAAGCATTATTTTCCCATGAATAATATTTTCCTCTATGATTACGTACATACTATAACGCTATTTGCATTTTTTCTAAAACAAAAGACAAAAACCATTAACGTCAAATCAAACAATTCCTTAAACGGCTCACCTTGTCACCGGATAAAGAAACAACAGAATTAACTCACAAAAAAGCTAGACAAAAAAAAAACTTAAATTAAATCTCTGTATCTTGATTCCTGTACGAATCCCTAGGAATCGGGACAGGAAAGTGGAATGAAAACAGGAATTATTCATCAACTCCATACCAAGCAGGACACTGGGACCCATGAGAAATGATGTCATCAAGCAAAAATCTTCCCAGACAGCAGTTGGAAAATCACGTCTTCCCAGAGCAAAAACTTTGCCAGAAAAAAGTGACGGGCATTATGACATGTGAGAAGGGATCCACTAGGCTCCTAATCTTATGCCTGAAGGATACCAGTTCTCTCCTTGCACAAAACTCCAAAGGGGCCACCGTCAAATTCATTTTCAACCCCTAATTTGTCAGCTAATAGGGTTTGCCAGAAAAACTGCATTCGGCCTCCAAGTGCATCCTGGAAATTTAAAAACCTGATCAATGAAAGTGAAGACGAGATCTAAATGGAGTCCAGACTACATTTAAATCTTCAACTCGCTACTGGTCACCACACTTTGTATGAAAAAGGACCACAAATGGAATTGAACTGGATGATGATCAGCTGGAGAATGTTTGGTAAATTCAGTGACCAAAACTTTGCATTTGATGGAATTACGGATTAATCTGACTTCATTGTACTCAAAAAATTATTAGTAGAACTGTGTACTGGAAATGTAAAATAAGAATGGGCAAAAGGCCTAACTTATGTTTTGTTTTAAGAATAATTTCCTATGTGGTATTTTGAACAGCTGGGTCATGAATGTTGGCAAATGCAGCGTGGACCAGAAGCTTTGCATTTGATGGAATTGCAGATTAAATCTCGTCTTCAGCTGTATATTCGCTTATCAGTAAGAACCTTGCGCACATTATCAGCTTGAAATGTGATGACTCATGGCCTTCAAAAACTTGTACACATTCGAGGTACACACAAGATTGGGTCGTATGTACTAAATGATGTCCAGTATCTTTATTTGTAACCAAATTTTTATAACAATCAGTACCTGCGCGTATCTGTTCCGATGAGAGGTGACAGCTAGCTGTTTTTAGATAAGTGTTTGTTACTAAATTCATTGGTCAGCAAATAGGAGAAGATATTAATATTTATTTCATCCCACATGTTTATTGATAGATCATACAGGAAAATTTTTGATTTTCAGTTATGTAACTTTTCTCAGATACTTTTTCCTCTTTTTCTGATGCTTTTTATTGATGCAAACGACTAATCAAACATGTCATTATCTTAGTGAATAATGACCTTTATTTCCCTCTATGTTACACGCTCGTACTTTATGTTAACTTATTTCCATTATTTGCTTTCCTGGCTCTAGGCAAACAATTAACGTCATCAACAATTCTTAAACACGACTTCTCCCACTGTCACCACAGAAGGGTAATTTACACAAAAGCTGAACAGAACTGGAAGGTAAATAAAGTATGCTTGATTCACTGTACAGTCCCTAGAGGGATCTGAGGGAAGGAGTGGAATGGCCCCGAATGACATCAAGCCGTAAAAAACGGAGGACCCTTGAGAAATTTGGAGTGTGTATCATCAAGCGAAATCTTCCCGAACATCGGGTTAGCTATGGGTAAATCAGACGCAGAATTCTTTCAGGCAGAGCAAAACTTCCAGAAAGTAGCAAGACAGGCATTATGACATGTGAGGGCCACGGAAGCTTCTATCCTATGCCTGAGAAGGACCTCTTTGCACAAAAGAAACTCCAAGGAGCCGCAATCAAATTAATTTCAACCATAATTTGTCATTTTAATGAGTTTTGCCAGAGAAAAACCAACTTGGCCAAAGTACATCTGGAAATTTAAAACTGATCAATAAAATGTAAGAGAGATCTAAATGAGTCCAGACATATTTGTCAACTGGCTACTGGCTACCAGACTTTGTATGCGAAGGATACAAAAAATGGGGTATTTTGAACCACTGGGTCATGAATGTTGGTGAGATTCAGTGACCAAGCTCCGCATTTGATGAATTAGGGATTTCGATCTGTCTTCATTGTATAATTGTTATTAATAGAACTTATGCACTGAAGCGTAAAAAATAGAATGGGCTGAATATGCTTTAACGTTTTGTTTAAGATTAATTTTATGGGGTATTTTGAACCACTGTCATGAATGTTGGTAAATTCAGTGACCAAAGCATTTGTTGGTACACAGATTAATCTGACTTCATTGTATATTCATTATCAGTAAACTTTTGTACATTATCAAATGAAATGTATTATTAATAATAAACGGCGAAAACTTGCCTTGCATTTAGAATAATATTAATAATTTTTTTGTAATTAAATTTATAAGATGTAACCCCATATCATTGAATATTTGTATGTTTTATTACCAAACCTGGCCAGTTGGTGGGGACAAGAAGACACAAAGATTTGTTTCATCCATGAACATTTGATTCAAATATGTAAATTCCTTTTAAAAAACTCAACTATTATAACTTTTCACAAATAATTATTCTCATTTATCACCACTAATGAAGTATTTTCCACGAGTAATGACTATTTTCCCTTTATGATTACGTTCATACTTTCCTTTTAACGTTAACTATTTGCATTATTTTTCCTGCCAACAAATATACAAAACCATTAACGTCATCATCTCCTGTCACCACACAAATGAAAATAACAATTTAAAAAAGCTAGACAAAAAAAAAAAGGAACTTAAATTAAATCTCTGTATCTTGATTCCTGTACGAATCCCTAGGAATCGGGACGGGAGTGGAATGAAATTTGAATATTCATCAAGCCATACCAAACAGGAGGGACCCATGAGAAATTTAGATGTCATCAAGCGAAATCTTCCCCGAACAGCAGCAGGTTGGAAAATCCGTCTTCCCAGAGCAAAAAACTTTTGCCAGAAAGTAGCAAGACAGGGATATTATGATGTGTGAGAAGGGACCCACTTAGGCTCTAATCCTATGCCTGAAGGATATTAACAGTTCCCTCTCCTAGCACAAAACTCCAGAGGGGCCACCGTCAAATAATTTCAACCATAATTTGTCATTTTAATGAGTTTTTGCCAGAGAAACCGCCTTCGGCCTTCAAGTACATCTGAAATTTAAAACCTGATCAATGAAAGTGAAAGACGGATCTAAATGGTGTTCAGACTACATTTGTCAACTGGACTACTGGCTACCAGTCTTTGTAAGCGGAAGGATACAAATGGGGGTATTTCGGAACCACTGATCATGAATGTTGACCAAAACTTTGCATTTGATGGAATTCGATTAATTTGTCTTCATTGTATGTTATTAATAGAACTTATGTAGAGGAAATGTAAAATAGAATGGGCATAGAACATACTTAATGTTTTGTTTAAGAATAATTTTATTGTGCCTTTCAAAAGAGTTGCATATTAAATTTAGGGATGAATGAATTGATTAATGTATGTGTCTTGGACATGAAGGGATTCAATGGAAGAAGAATAAAAATTTCAGTTAAGTGTATATTTAATACATAAAAGAAATTGGAAATAAAACATATTTTATGTTTTGTTTTAAAGGCATTTTATAACCAAAAATTATACAGCGATATTAATAAATCATAATGAATAGGGACCATTTACAAAAAATCTATCAAATCTACGGAAAAGACATAAATAAATTAGCTGAAAAATAACTTCAAGTTATGGAAAGCATTAGCGTGATAAATTTGAGTCATTTTTAGACAGTTGTTCCAATTATAAAGACATACATAAATTGCTTAGGGTAACAATTGACTCTTAAATATCAATACCAGCATTTTATTTTAATTAGTAAATCTGCTTTCACAAAGAATGGTTATAATTAATTTCATTTAACTTTACAGCAAAAACTTTTCAGAAATTTTTAACACAAACATTCACTAACAGTTACATTCTTAAGTAAAAATATTTTTTTTTTTTTAAATAATCCATCCTTTATTTTATTTTATCACCATGGCATATGATATATTTGAACAACCCCTATATTCTCTTACAGTAAATTAATTTACTTTCCAAATTTGGGACACATTTATGTGTGCATGTGAAAAGTAAAGGCACATATCTTGGTGTCATTTTTTAAATTGCACTGGATCAATTGTACTTTAATCCTAAATGAAGTCGGTATTCAGGTGTGATATATTTCGCAATGAAAGTGTTGTTTTTTAGCTACAATTGTATAATTAGACTTAAAATTGTAATTTCCATTACACTTTTAATCTAAAATAGTTAAAAATGCCGCATGCTTTATTCAGTAAAAGCTTAATAAGCAAAATTGGTGGTAATGGGGATACTTATGACACTGAAATTTGGGATACATGAGCTATCGCTTAACCATTCCTATTAGGAAATCAATTATATTAATTTTGCTATGGATTATTTGAGTAATTTGCTTACACTTACTATATTTTAAAGATCATTTAAAAGTTATACTTTCTGTATAAACATATAGAAAAAAAGGTGCATTTTCTAGCAGGTCTTTAAAAAAATTTTTTTTTTTTTTTGATTTTCAATATATGTTTCTTGTTCACAATTTTTATTTTAAATGATGCACAAAAGCCGTTTTTGGGCGATGAATGTTTCCAACTATAAAAATTGATAATTATTGTTCTACTTTATTTATTTGTAAAGTATAATACTTTGGAGTTGAATGATGATATCAATAAGAAACCTGCTAATAATGATTAATTCCTCAAAAAAATATACATGAAAGAATCATGTGAAAATATTTGTTGGTCAAGTATTTTATGTTTCAGAAGATAGATTGAACATGAAATTTGAGCGAATAACTGTAGATTCCGTGTTTCATTGACCACCAACTGAAAGCATAGCTATCATCAACAAAAATCAAGTTGAAATAACTCTTCGACCACTGATTATCACTACAAAAATGATCGTGTTACTAGCTGTTACCATACCTTGTATTAAAAGTATCTTTAAATGGTGGCTAAAGCACCACTTCACCATGCCTCATGCCACTCTCTCATGTGTGTCTTAGAGCTCCAATGTAAAAAAGTGTAAAAATTTAGTAAACAATCAAAAATGACTAAACTGAAAGATATTTTGATTAATTTTAAAGAAAAAAAAAATATCAAAATTTTCATTACATTATTTCATTTCGTAGTAATAAAATGTAAAATATCGAATTTTAGAAAAGGGCCTCAACTATCCCTATCTTTCCCAACTATCAGAAAACACTTCTCTGTTTATTTCGTATTAAGTTATATCCAATTTTTTGGACGGTTTTAGTTAATTGGTCCATCAGTAAAACATTTTGTTTCAAAATATTGATCAGTTCTTATATTTTCCTTGACACTTACTTGAATTTCTTTATTAATAAGAAATCTATAGTTATTTAAAAAGATTTTTACTACACATTTATAGAAAATACATTTACATAAGACTGTCAACTAATAAACAAATTGATAATCATATGAATGCTATATCTGTTTAAAATTTTTCAATTACTGCAGAAAATTATTGATCATTCTGTATCTTAATTAGATTTTCAACCTATAAGAATCTGTTTCATACAAAATATTTGGGTATAATTTGAAAATCAAAAAATAACGTACAAATATTGCTTTTGTATATGAGTGCTCAGTTAAACAAACTCATTAAAATATAGGTTGAATCGAAAACTATGTTAAGTTGTTAACTATTCTGTGTAATCCAGAATTCTACTGTAATTTATATAATTATGAGTTAAACAACTATAGTTCTAACTAATTTAATTCCTGGACACGTTGTTAGTTTAAAAGAGTTAAGCATGTGTTTAATACATTTATAAATCAAATCCTTTAACTTTTCTAGTATAACTTTCTGATTTTGTTAAATTTAATTTGTGTATGCTTATTTATATGTATTTTTTTGTTCCTACTCATGCCTAATTGGAGAGGAAACGAGTTATAAATGGTTGGGAGTTCGATTCTCGTTCGAGATATGAGCTTAAGACGCTATTTTGGAAAACAATGAGTGCGGATGAGTATCTCGAATTTACAGACAGTCAGACTGACTGGCTTGTTTTTAAAAAATGTGACTAGCAATGTATTAACCGCTGAAAGTGACACTAGAAGGTAATTCTGCCTCACTTCCTCCTTCGTAATCCTTGTGTACCAAACACATCATACATTCACAGTCATTAAACTTAGAAATTTTTATAAGACACCCTGCAGGATGCGGTCTGAGGGGCAATTGGTTAGCTTCATTTTCGAATCCCTGTCGGTGGCATAGATTTTTGTTAGTGGTTCGAAATCCACGTTAAATTGTAGGTCCCCTGACTTATTAGCCTAAAGTTTGCAAAAATGACCGTTGAGATACAAATTCGCTCAGGTTAAAAAAATTATCTCATTTACAAATATTTGAAACAGAAACTTGGTGTCGGCAAAAAATAATGATAAATATCAATCTGTTGCCCTGTAGATCATTAGACTTGTGTTGGTACATATATATGTATATATAGTAGATTCAGCGTTACCCATGGGAAAACATATTGCAAATTATATCATGCATCATTGGGGGCATTACTTTTACATTGTGCTGTACACATTCCAAAGAGGGCTATTGCTGTTTCTCTGACTTTAGTGTATTTCCGGTATATAAATGGAAGCTTTGGAATTGGCATCACTTGTCTGGTTTCGAACCCCAGCTGCATAAGTTCGAAATCACAATGTGGTATCCACCAGAGCTATCATCATTCACTGAAATTATTTATTTCCTTATAATTCAATAAGGTAGACAGTGATACCCTTAACAGAACAAGATATTATTTCCATTATAAAACCATGAATCGTTTTTTTCGACAAATTCAAGAGCTCTCTGCTGACAAGTTTATCTTGTATGTCTGCATAATGCATTGTCTACATTTTTAATGATAAAATATGATGGAGTGTTACATTTGGCAGAGATTATATAAATAAAAAATTTCTTTCGATGCATTTTATCCCTCAGTATAGACATTCCCATTCATTACTTCCTAACTCTAAAAAAAAAAAAAAATTTACATTTTTTCCAAAGCCGAAAAACTTATGATCTCCAGACATAGCTTATATAATCAATATAACCTTGTAGCTTTGTCTATATTATTTTATGTTACCATATCGATAATCATTCAACTTCCAACTTTAGAATGATGGGGAGAAAATACGGAAAAAAATTAATAAATTTTTTATCCCTCAGTATAGACATTCCCATTCATTACTTCCTAACTCTAAAAATAAAAAAAAAATTTACATTTTTTTCCAAAGCCGAAAAACTTATGATCTCCAGACATAGCTTATATAATCAATATAACCTTGTAGCTTTGTCTATATTATTTTATGTTACCATATCGATAATCATTCAACTTCCAACTTTAGAATGATGGGGAGAAAATACGGAAAGCATTCAAAGATATCTATTTTGTATAAATAAAAAGAAAAAATCCAGAAAATTAAAATGGACAACTAATTCTCAATGTCATAATCTCCATCGAATCTACTGTTTTTTTCAAATCAGTGATTACACCGCATGAGACATTGAAATCATACACGAAAGATTTGTGTACATAAGTGGCCTTGAAAAGGTAAATTTGTCATTGCCAGGCTGCTATTATATAATGTAGGGGATGTATAATTTCCTAATGTAGGTTCCGAAAAGCATACCATCGGTCTACGAAGAGAGGGCACTGACTTCCGGGGGAGGATTTAGGGACAGCTACATGACATTTGCTAGTTGCTTGGAAGAAAGAACGGAAAACTTCTACCAGACAGTTAGACAATAGATGCGAGGTATTTATCTCTTGTTTTTCACAGCCACTATAGTATTTCCTTACATCTGAAATCGGTGACTGCAATATGCATCACCTACAGTATATTCGAACTTTGGTCCTTTTTTCGTCTGCTAGCTGCACAATTTAATAAACTACGAGTCTCCTATTAGCTATTTGTAGGATCTCCTCCTACTGGACCACTGCAGTAGATAAAATATAAAATTATAACAATTATCATTTGTTAATTTATATTATTAAATTATCCCTCTCATATACACAAAAAATGATTAAAAATATTTTTTATTGGCGGCAATTTTCACTCCAAACGAATAGATTACTTTTACTTTTGGTTACTTTTACCTTTGAATGCCTCTACCCAAACGATTCTCTAGGAAAAATGCGCCTCCCGAAATTCGAATCCGAATCATTTAAAGGCAAAGAGGTTGGAATGAAAGGAAGCGATTTAATTTGCAGCCCATCCCCCTCGGCTGCATCATTACGAGATTGGAATCTTTGAGTCGGGCATTAAGCTCTTTGTCGCCTTTTCAATGCCTCTTAATGAATTGCATGAAGCCCGGCGAATGCGCTTTAATTGTAACGAATGGCTCTCTTTAATTATACCACCGCCGTTCGCATCTCCTCCGGCAAAGTCTTAGTTAACAGTATCGACTGCGGCAGGACTTGTTGTCAACCGCGCCGCCATACCCAGAGCAGGTGGAAGACAACGTGGTGGTATCAACACTTCATGATTTAATAAAACTGCGACCGTTTCCCCAGGAGGGACCCCTTTTACGCTCCTGGGATCTCCGAGAGTGATTGTGGAGGGATTTTTCAACTACTCCCACAGTCATCAGTATGCAAAAAGGATTCCTGCACTCGCTTTATGGGAAACAGTTAGCGATGTCCATGAGATAGCTCACGTATTTTACGGTCACTGTATATGAATTAAGAGACTATTTCGTTTCTGTTATTAGATTAAATGGACAGCACCTACTTAAGTGCACTTGTTTTAGTAAGCGTATGGAAATTTAACCGAGTAGCTTTTTTTTCAATTTCTACTATTAGTTCGCACTCTCCCTATATATATTTTATATATATATATATATTGTTCAAATTTTCAGTTGTTAATAAAATACTTTTTATTCATCCACTCAACTTCAAATACATTTTTTTGAACTCGTAGTGAGTGACACTTGATGTTAATACAGTTTTTCAAATATTAATTAAATTTAATTAATTTCACCTTTATTTGTAAAGGACTTTTCTGCAATATAGTGAAAAAAAAAAAAAGTAGGAATTGATTTTACATTTTTTTTTTTTTTTTTTATATTTTTTTTTTTTTTTTTTTTTTTTTTTTTCAATTTTCGTAATTCTAAATTTAATGTACTAGTTGGTTGTAGAAAAGATTTAAAATAGGGTAATCAAATTTAATGAAGTGTGAACTCATAGATTCAGATTGATTGAGATTTTAAAAAGTTTGTAACCTGATCGCAATCACAGAAAGTAGGAAGAGATGCTGAAAGAGGGGTCGATTTGGAAGAAATTTCAAAAAGAATAGCTGAGATTAGAACAGTTAATTATGTCCATGAGACAGCTCGTTAATATATTTCGTTTGTGTTATGAGATTATACGGACAGCACCTACTTAAGTGCACGTGTTTTAATAGCGTATGGAAATTTAACCTAGCAGTTTTTTTTTTTTTTTTTTCAATTTTCGTAATTCTAAATTTAATGCATCGGTTGCTTGTAGAAAAGATCTAAAATAGAGTATCAAAATTAATGAAGTGTGAACTCGTAGATTCAGATTGATTGTAGTTTTAAAATGTTTGCATCCTGATCGCAATCATAGGATGTTGGAAGAGATGCTGAAAGAGGGGTAGATTTGGAAGAAATTTTGAAAGAATAGCTTAGATTAGAACAGTTAGCGACGCCCGTGAGATATCTCACGTATTTTACGGTTACTGTATATGAATTAGAGACTATTTCGTGTCTGTTATTAGATTGAATGGACAGCACCTACTTAAGTGCACTTGTTTTAATAGAGTATGGAAATTTTAACCTAGCATTTTTTTTTTTTTTTTTTTCAAATTTCGTAATTCTAAATTTAATACATTTAGAGTTGGTTGGTTATAGAAAAGATCTAAAATAGAGTAATCAAAATTAATGAAGAGTGAACTCATAGATTCAGATTAATTGTAGTTTTAAAATGTTTGCAACCTGATCGCAATCACATGATCTTGAAAGAGATGCTGAAAGAGGGGTCGATTTGGAAGAAATTTTGAAAGAATAGCATAGATTAGACAAGTTAGTGATGTCCGTGAGATAGCTCAGGTATTTAAGTCTACAACTCACGTATCTCTAGTCCTTCAGTAAAGAATACACAAATCACCATTCTGCTATAAGTTAAAGTCCAGTCTCGAGCTATCAAGTAAAAGATTTTTTTTTTTTTCTGTCTTACATAAAACACATACATCAGAATTCACAATCCCCCTATTTTGGCTAGATGTAGGCAGTCATGTTCAGTTTTTAATCTAAAATTGGCCACAGCCTCTTAGTGAATTTTTCCACTCAATTTCTCATTTCCAGCCATAGCTGATTTTCTCTCACACTTTCCGTTTGGTATTTATTAGTGGAAAGCAGATTGAAGTTCTAGTCTTATTAAAACCTTTCTACTTTTTTTATTTTTTTTACAGTTTAAAAAAAGGTAGAAATGCTCTAGGGTAAAAACTTTTACTTCCAATACCGAGACAAGAATACTTTTGCTCAGAATCTCCGACCTTCTTCTATTTATCTCGCCATGGTCCCTGTATTTCAATTCAGTTACTTCAATTATTGCTTTATTCGGTCAGATTCTGCTACGTTAATAGAGTCAATTCCACTAAATTCACAAATTTCAAAAAAAGAACCTATTTACAAAAAACAGTATAACATGGTTAGTATGATGGTTGATATGGAGTACGTCTCCCGGACGATGCAATACAGGCCTTACAACGCCTAGGCATGCTGAGTATCAAATTATCAATCTGATCTTGGGGAATATTACACCACTCATCAAGCAATGCCCTCCGAAATTCCGGTTGACAGGTGGGAGGGGTTGACGGGCTGCAATTCGTCGTCCAAGGATATCCACACATGCTCTATTGGATTCAAGTCTGGTGAGTATGCTGGCCAATCCATACGGGTGATATCCTCCAATTGAAGGCATACGTCTACAATGTTTGCACGGTGAGGACGGGCGTTGTCATCCATAAACAGAAATTCGGCACCCATGGCGCCCCGAAATAAACGTACATGTTGTTCCAGAATGACATCACGATAGATGTGGCCTGTCATCGTTACACTCTGAACATGCATGTCAGTTCTGGAACCAAGAATAATTCCTCCTCAAACGATGGCTCGTTTGAGGAGGGTCATCCTGCACCACCGCAATTCCTGCACCACCGTAACGGTATCGTTCAAGGGTGTTCTCTTGGTAGTAACGGGTACCTGGCGCTCTCCATATGAAAGTCCGGCGAGAATCAGACTGCAAACTAAACCTGGACTCGTCGAAAAACATCACACCAGACCACTGTTGCGGTGTCCACAATGCATGCTCTCTACTCCAGGTTAATCGCAGGCGACAGTGAGTTGCGGTAAGTGGAACACATTTGACAGGCCTACGAGCATATAGACCAATGTGCCCTAAGCGTCTGTACACGGTCTGCCTTGAAACTGTCGTACCGGTAGCTGAAGAGAGCTGACGAGACAGGTCTGATGCTGTGCTCCATCGGTTTCTTTTGGCAGTAACTGCTAAATACCGGTCCTCATTCGGCGTTGTAACTCGGGGGCGACCTGTGCTGTAACATCTACTCACATTACCATCATCTTGGAATCGTTGCCAAAGCCTGGAGATGACACTCTGGGCGATTCCAAGTTCCTCGGATACTTCCAGCTGGGTACGTCCACATTCCAGTTGTCCGATAATTCTACCACGTAAAAAATCATCCAAATGCTTCCTTTGTGCCATAACTATGCGGTTATTGCACTGAAAGGCTTTAAAAGAGCTTGTGAACAATTTTACTTCTTTGCCACCATTCCTTATATACCCCTCTCTTACACACTCATCATTGTGACGTACTATCCGCCATCTGGTGGTTTCCTGTAATTTGCATATTCTTCTTCAAGATGTGTGTGATAATTCTACAGGTGGAATTTTTATTTTAGAGTTCAATTTCTGTGTGATTCTGAATTAACCTTTATTTATGGACATAAGTGTAGCACTAAATATATATAAAGCTGAATAAATTTCAATTTTATTACATTGCTTTGCCGGATTTTTAAAAATTTTATTTGATAGAAGAAAAATATACAATTTTACGCTACGAAAAATTTTTTTTTTCTAGAATAAAAATACAAAAAATAAAGATATTGAACATATCTAATGAACGAAAATATCGAAAATTCTTCTCAATTATGCTTAAGTAATATTCACATCAATAATGATAATGTCGTAGTTCAAGTCCTCACACTTAATTGTTATGCTGTTCATTACATTATAAAAATTATGTAGAACTTTATACCAAAACACTAAATTATAAATGTAATGAAATATGAAGTTGCCAATTGTTTTTAAAATGTTTAATATTTGTTATTAATATTAGTTAATCTTTAATAATTTGGTCTGGTCTTCGTCTTGGAGGCAGAATGGTAATTTGGCATGGTCCTTGTCTTGAAGACAGAATGGTAATTTGGCCGCTACAAATCTTGATTTTGTAGCGGCCAGCTGACTAATTGGCAAGCACTCTGGCGTTATGGTACCACAGACTTCAGCTTTGAATCCTAGCTACAGCATAGATGTCTTTAGTGGTCCAGAATCCAGGTTAAACAGTAGATCCTGGTCTAATTAGCCTAATGTGTTCAAAACATGACTATAGAGCGACAAACCAAACCTTGACTTTGTATGCCATCTAACGCTTACTACTATCAGTCCATAGATGTTAGAAATATGAATGTGATTTAAATAACAGATTCATAATTATAATAATGAGATATCAATAATGTCAAATTAATAATGTTAATATTAATAATGCCAAAATATGTTAAAATAAAGCAATGTTAGCCAACAGGTAACCAAATCAACCTTATCCTATTATGCAAAACAATAGCTACTTGAAGAGCACTTTACGTCTTCCTTTCCTTGAAATAGAATTCTTTTGCATACGCCTCTGGGTCTTCATTTATTTTATTTTTTTTTTTTTTTGAAAGACAGCGCGATGAACACTATAAGAGAAGGGAAATAAGAAGTCTTTGAATCCACCCTTGTGAGGGCGGGGGTGTTTGAACTGTTTCTGAAAGGGTTTGTCGTCGCGTCTCTTGTTTGGGTTGGAGGCCCGCGGCGAAGAGAATCGACCACGAAAGGCTTCGCCTGTCATAAAGGCTCACAAAGTGCTTCTTTGTGGATCTTTTCGGGATATATCGTCGCCCGATATATCGCTTTTCCGACGTCTCGGGAGAGTGACAGTGCGCGCGGTGGGGGAATCAAAACAGAGCGATGACGGACAGCCCTGGATTCTCCCCGCTTTCGCTTATTTCTAAAAACTACAGCTTTTTATTTATTTATTTAACGCTTTTATTATTGCTGTATTTCCATTTAAAAGTGCTCTCGGAAAAAAATGGCTCTGTTTTTATAGTTTTTTTTTTTCTATTCTTTTTGCTTTTTTTTTTATCCCTCTCTTTCGACGATTTACAAAATAAATAAATCTGAAGAAAATGCTCCGTTCGAAGCGTTTCTATGAATTTCAAGGATTGATTTTTTAGAAGCGAAATATTTGTCTTCCCAAGAAATGCTATATGCTTTATTTCATAAATCATTTGTCTGCCTTATAGACATTCTAACATTCCTCTAAGACACTAAAATTTAAGGGTTTTAAAGGAATGCTTTGTTTAGATAAATTTAACTTAAATATTTAATTATTCAAACATTTTATTTTTAAAATATATTGTGCAGTTCCCAGCTTTTTAAAGACCTTGAAGTTATTGAAAATTACGAAACTGCAAGTTTGATATTTTTATAGCAAATAACGTCAAGAATAAAAATGCCAAATGTAATATTTATGTAATATGTAATCAAATGCAATATAGAAATATTTCATACTTTAAGGAAATAATTTGGGCTTCTATTTACTTGCAAATATTTTAATACTATAAGACAACAATTTGTGTTTTTAAATTTACAATTTTCTATTTAATATTGATATTTGCCCTGAAGAAGAAAAAAAAAGGAAACCTTCTTCATTGCCTCAGGAGCTTGATGACCAACCGATGACTCTGGCCTTTGGTACCACAAGCTTCAGGTTCGAATAATGGTGGCGGTATAGACATTTTTAGTGGTTCGGAATCCACGTTAAATTGTAAATCCCTGTCTATTTAGCCTAAAGTGTGCAAAAAATTACCATAGAGCGACACACCAAACCTTGATTTTGTATGTCATCTAAGTCTTAATACTATTAGTCGATAGATGTTAGAAATATGAATGTGACTTAAATAACAGATTCTAAATTATAATAACAGATAACGTATCAATAATGTCAAAATAATTATGTTAATATTAATAAGGTCAAAATATGTTTAAAAAATATAAAGCAACATTTGTCAATAGGTAACCGAATCGGCCTTATCATATTGTGCAAAACAAAAGCTACTCGAAGAGCACTTTAAGTGTTCCTTTTCTTGAAATAGAACCCTTTTGCATACGCCTCTGGGTCTTCTTTTTTTTTTTTTTTTTTTCCTTTTTCCCCTGTCTTCTTAAATCAGCGCGACGAACACATGAGCAGTATAAGAAGTGAGAGAGGGGAACAAGAAGTTTCAGTACTACAGACTCTAGCCTTTGGTACCACAGGGTTCGAATCCTGGCGGTGGTATGGATGTTTTTAAGTGCTTCGGAATCCACTTTGAATAGTAGGTCCCGGTCTAATTATCCTAAAGTGTGCAAACAACTGACAGTACATCGACAAACCAAACCTTACCTTTGTTTTGCATGTCATCTAACACTTACTACTGTAAAGTTTAAATATAATTAAATGGACGCGAGACGTCGCTACTGTGACCAGTAACCGGTACCATAACTGTGTGAGCTGACAATTACAAGCGCATATTTCAAGACGACGAGGAGAACGCTAAGAGCATCTGAGCGAGATACACGGTCAGGGACCGTATGTGATGTGTTCATGGTTCATTAAATAGAATTGCTATTGTAGAAGTGGCACAGGGTGCCTTGTATGTCGCTAGCAAGTAATGTAAATAAATTACTGTAAATAGAAAGATTGGAGTGTTTCCGTCGACCTGAAACTACTTGTCGCTAGCAAGCAGACAACACTACTATCAGTTGTTAGATGTTAAAAATAAGAATGTGACTTAAATAACAGAATATAATTATTAAAATCAAAATATGTTTAAAAAATAAAGCAGTGTTTGCCAAAAGTAACCTAAATCAGCCTCATCTTATTATGCAAAAAAAAAAGCTACTCTCGAAGAGCACTTTAGGTCTTCCTTTTCTTGAAATAGAACCCTTTTGCATACGCCTCTGGGTCTTCTTTTTCTTCTTTTTTTTTTGTCTAAAGTCATCGCGATGAACAGTCTAAGAGAGTGAAATAAGAAGTCTTTGAATCCACCCTGCGTCGGGCTGGGGGTGTTTGAACTGTTTCTGAAAGGGTCTGTCGTCGCATCTCTTGTTTGGGTTGGGGGGCCCGCGGCGAACAGAATCGACCACGAAAGGTTTCGCCTGTCATAAAAAGGCTCACAAAGTGCTCTTTTGTTGATCTCTTCCGGGATATATCGTCGCCCGATATATCGCTTTCTCCGACGTCTCGAGAGAGAGAGTGACAGCGCGCGCGGTGGGGGAATCAAAATAGAGCGATAACGGACAGCCCTGGATTCTCCCCACTTTCGCTTATTTCTAAAAACTGCAGCTTTTTATTTATTTATTTATCGCTTTTATTATTACTATATTTCCTTTAAAAGCGCTTCAGGAAGAAAAAAATGGTCTTTTATTTCTCTGTTTTATAGCTTTTTTTTATTTATCCCTCTCTTTCGACTATTTACAGAGTAAATAAATCTGAAGGAAATGCTCCGTTCGAAGCGTTTCTGAGAATTTCAATGATTGATTTTTAGAAACGAAATATTTGTCCTCTTTGTAGTACAAATGCTATGTTTTAATTCATAAATCATTTTTCTCTCTATTAAAAATTAAATGTCGTAGAGGAATATTATATTTTTGATAAATTTAAGTTACATATTTAAATATTTAAAAATTTTATTGTTAAAAGATATTGTTTAATTTCTCAGTTGTTTTTAAGTCCTTGAAGGTTAAATAAGTATATTGAAAATTGGCAAGTACAATTTTTTTTTTGGATACTTATTCTAGACTTCACGAATAAATTCATGGCCTGTTGGCAAATTGACTGGCCATTGATACATTAGTACCACAGGCTTTAGATTCGAATTCTGGCGGTGGAATAGATATTTGTTAGTTGTTCGGAATCGATAAAGTGTACAGAAAATGACCGTAGAGCAACAAACCAAACTAAATCATAAATAAAATTTTGTCAAACGTAATATAGGGATCTTTCAAAATTTAAGGAAGCCTTTTTGGGCTTCTATTTACTTGATATTTTTAAAAGACAACAATTTGTGTGTTACATTTACAATTTGCGGTTTTTAATATTCATAATTGCTCTGAAGAAAATAAAGGAAACCCTCTTCTTCACTAGCTCAAGCCTAATGGCCAATTGGCTATCGCTCTAACCTTTTGACACCGTAGGCTTCAGGTTCGAACTGTATAGGTCGCATTGGTATTTGTTAGAGTTTCGGAATCCACGTTAAACTGTAAGTCCTAGTCTAATTAGCCTTAAGTGTGCAAAAAATAATAAAAATTACAGTACAGCGACAAAACAAACCAAACCTTGATTTTGTGTGTCATCTAACGCTTACTACTATTAGTCAACAGATGTTAGAAATATGAATGGGACTAAAATAACAAGTTATAATTGCTTTACATTAAAATTATTAAAGTCAAAATATGTTTTAAAAATCAAGCAATGTTTGCCAACAGGTAACCGATCAGCTTCATCTTATTATGCAAAACAAAGGCTACTTGAAGAGCACTTCACGTCTTCTTTTTCTTGAAATAGAACCCTTTGCATACGCCTCTGGGCCTTTATTTTTTTATTTTGTTTTTTAAAGTCAGCGTGACGAACACTATAAGAGAAAGAAAATAAGGAGGTAAATAAGAAGTCTTTGACCCCCCCACGTTGTTTGAACTGTTTTTGAAAGTGTCTGTTGTCGCGTCTCCTGTTTGGGTTGGGGCCCGCGGCGAAGAGAATCGACCACAAAAGGCTTCGCCTGTCATAAAGACTCACAAAGTGCTCCTTTGTGGATCTCTTCCAGGATATATCGTCGCCAGATATATCGCTTTTTCCCGACGTCTCGGGAGAGTGACAGTGCGTGCGGTGGGGAATCCAAACAGAGTGATGACGGACAGCCCTGGATTCTCCCCGCTTTCGCTTATTTCTAAAAACTACAGCTTTTTATTTATTTATCGCTTTTGTTATTGCTATGTTTCCCTTTAAAAGTGCTCCCGGAAAAATTTTTTATTATTTTTTTTTTTTTTTTTTTTTTATCTCCTCTCTTTCGACTGTTTACAAAGTAAATAAATCTGAAGGAAATGCTCCGTTCGAAGCGTTTCTGTGAATTTCAATGATTGATTTTTAGAAACGAAATATTTGTTTTCTGAGAAATTTTATATGTTTTATTTCATAAATCATTTTTCTGTCTTTAAGAATTAAGTGTCGCAGAGGAATGTTATATTTTGATAAATTTCACTTAAATATTCAAAAATTTTATTTTTAAAATATATTGCTTAGTTTCTCAGCTTTTTGAAGGCCTTGAAGGTTAAGTGCACTAAAAGATGTAATGAAAATTATAAAAGTGCAAGTTTTTTGGACACTTATTTGTAAATGACTTCACAAGGAAACAAACTACGCTAGGGCTAGCGCTCTGGCCTTTGGTACCACAGGCTTCAGGTTCGGCGGTGTAGTGTCTGATGTCACATGATGTATGAGGATTTCTCTGAAACTATGCAGAGAGGTAATTATTACTGAAAGTCATCCTGAAAGGTATTATTTACCCAACCATCTGGAGCAGCCGTGAATAACTCAAATTAGAAAGAGTTATTCAGCTTGATTGCCAATTGACTAACTCTCTGGTCTTTGATAGCAGAGACTTCAAGTTCAAATCCTACTGTGGAAGTTTGATAGGGTTCACAATCCATGTTACACTGTAGGTCCCGATCTTGTTAGCCTAAAATGTGCAAAAAAGGACCGTAAAGTGACAAAGCAAACCTTGATTTTGTGTGTCATTTAACACTTAATACTATTAGTCGATAGAATGTGACTTAAATAAAAGATTAATAACTATAATATAAAACAATTTTAAGGCCAACATATGTTTAAAAAAATAAAGTAATGTTTGTCAACAGGTAACAACATCAGCCTTATCCTATTATGTAAAACAAAAGCTACTTGAAGAGCACTTGTGTTCCTTTTCTTGAAATAGAACCCTTTTGCATACGCCTCTAAGTCTTTCTTTTTATTTATTTTGTTAAAGTCAGCGCGATGAACAGTATAAGAGAAGCCTTTGAATCCACCCTTCGTTGGGCGGGGGTGTTTGAACTGTTTTTGAAAGGGTCTGTCGTCGAGTCTCTTGTTTGGGTGGGGGCCCGCGGTGAATAGAATCGACCACGAAAGGCTTCGCCTGTCATAAAGGCTCACAAAGTGCTCCTTTGTGGATCTTTTCAGGATATATCGTCGCCCGATATATCGCTTTTCCGACGTCTCGCTGAGAGAGAGTGACAGCGCGCGCGGTGCGGGGATTCAAAACAGCGATGACAGACAGCCCTGGATTCTCCTCCGCTTTCGCTTTTTTAAAAACTACAGCTTTTATTTATTTATCGCTTTTGTTATTGCTATATTTCCTTTAAAAGTGCACCCGGGGAAAGAAAATGTGTTTTTTATTTCTCTGTTTTTATAGCTTTTTTTTTATCCCCTCTCTTTCGACTATTTACAAAAGTAAATAAATCTGAAGGAAATGCTCCGTTCGGAAGAAGCGTTTCTGTGAATTTCATTGATTGATTTTTTAGAAACGAAATATTTGTTTTCTGGGAAATGGTATGTGTTTTATTTCATAAATCATTTTCTGTCTTTAAAATTAAGTGTCGTAGAGGAAAGTTATATTTTGGTAAATTTAACTTAAATATTGAAATATTCAAACATTTTTTTGTTAAAAGATATCTAGTGTTTTAAAGTCGTTGGTGGTTAAGTAAGTGGGTTAAAAGATGTAATGAAAATTACAAAAGTGCAAGTTTTTTGGACACTTATTGTAAATGACTTCACGAAACAAACTACGCTAGGGCTAGCGCTCTGGCCTTTGGTACCACAGGCTTCAGGTTCGGCGGTGTAGTATCTGATGTCACATGATGTTTCAGGATTTCTCTGAAACTATGCAAGAGGTAATTATTACTGAAAGTCATCCTGGAAGGTATTGCCTACCCAACCGTCAGGAGCAGCCTTGAATAACTTTTCCTAATTTGAAAGAGGCCTGATGGTCAATTGACTAACTCTTCAGTCTTTAGTAGCACAGACTTCAAGTTCAAATTCTGGTGTGGATGTATGTTAGGGGTTCGTAATCCACATTAAATAGTAGTCCCGGTCTAATTAGCCTAAAGTGTGCAAAAAATTCAAGGTTTGGTTTGGTTTGCCACTTTAAGGTCAAGTGGCAAACCAAACCTTGAATTTTTATGTCATCTAATGCTTAATACTATTAATCCATAGATGTTAGAATAGGAATGTGACTTAACAGATTTTTAATGTTTTTACATTATAATTATTAAAGTCAAAATATGTTTAAAGAAATAAAGCAATGTTTGCCAACAGGTAACCACATCAGCCTTATCCTATTATGCAAAACAAAAGCTACTTGAAGAGCATTTGAACACTATAAGAAGTGAGATTGAGTGAGGTAGCATGGATATTTGTTAGTGGAATAAGAAGTTTCAGTACTACATACTCTGACCTTTGGTACCACAGGGTTCGAATTCTGGCGGAGGTATGGATATTTGTTAGTGACTCTGAATCCACTTTAAATAGTAGGCCCTGGTCTAATTAGCCTACAGTGTGCACAAATTGACCGTAGATCAACAAATCAAATCAAACCAAACCTTGATTTTGTATGTCATCTAACGTCTACTGCTATTAGTCGATATAAGTTAGAATTATGAATGTGACTTATATAACAGATTCATAATTATATTATAAACAATTATAAAGTCAAAATATGTTAAAAAAAATCAAGCAGTGCTTGCCAACAAGTGACCAGCAAGTATCGAATCCATGATTTTGTAGCAGGTTTGCGGTCAATTGGCTAGCGCTCTGGCCTTTGGTACTACAGGTTTCAGGTTCGAATCCTGGTTGAGGTACGGATATTTGTTAGTGGTTCGGAATCCACATTAAATAGTAGGCGTAGGTCTAATTGGTCTAAAGTGCGCAAAGAAAAAAATGACAGTACAGTGACAAAACAAAACGCTTACGCTATTAATCGATTAATCTAACGCTTACTACTATTAATCGAAATATGTTAGAAATAAGAATATGACTTAAATAACTGATTATAATTGTTTTACATTATGATTATTAATGTCAAAATACGTTAAAAAAAATCAAACAGTGTTCACCAACAGGTAACCATATCATCCTATTATGCAAAACAAAAGCTACTCGAAGAGCACTTTAGGTCTTCCTTTTATTAAAATAGAACCCTTTGCACATGCCTCTGGGTCTTCTTTATTTCTCTTCTTTTTTTTTTTTTTTTTTTTTTTTTTTAAATCAGCGCGATAAACAGTTAAGAAGTGAGAGAGGGGCATAAGAAGTTTCAGTACTACAGTCTTTGGTACCTCAAGATTCGAATCCTGGTGGTGGTATGGATATTTGTTAGTGGTCCAGAATCCACATTAAACAGTAGATCCCAGTCAAATTAAAGTGTGCAAAAAATGACCGTACAGCGACGAAACAAATCAAACCTTGATTTTGTATGTCGTCTAACGTTTACTACAGGCTCTGGCCTTTGGTGCCACAGGGTTCAAAATCCTGGCGGTGGTATGGATGTTTGTTAGTGGTTCAAAATTCACTTTAAATAGTAGGTCCTGGTCTAATTAGCCTAAAGTGAGCAAAAAATGACCGTACAGCGGCAAACCAAACAGAACCAAATCAATCTTAATTTTATGTCACCTAACGTTTGCTAACGATAGATGTTAGAAATATGAATGTGATGTAAATAACATATTCATAATTATAATATAAAACAATCATAAGACCAAAATCTATTAGAAAAATGAAGCAAAGTTTGCCAACAGGTAACCAAATCAGCCTTATCCCATTATGCAAAACAAAAGCTACTCGAAGCACTTTAAGTCTTCCTTTTCTTGAAATAGAACCCTTTTGCATAGGCCTCTGGGTCTTCGTTTTATATTTTTTAAAGTCAGCGCAATGAACAGTATAAGGGAGGGAAATAAGAAGTCTTTGAATCCCCCCTTGTGCGGGCGGGGGTGTTTGAACTGTTTCTGAAAGGGTCTGTCGTCGCGTCTCTTGTTTGGGTTGGAGGCCCGCGGCGAAGAGAATCGACCACGAAAGGCTTCGCCTGTCATAAAGGCTCACAAAGTGCTCCTTTGTGGATCTTTTCCGGGATATATCGTCGCCCGATATATCGCTTTTCCGACCTCTCCGGAGAGTGACAGCGCGCGGTGGGGAATCAAAACAGAGCGATGACGGACAGCCCTGGATTCTCCCCGCTTTCGCTTATTTCTAAAAACTACAGATTTTATTTATTTATCGCTTTTTTATTATTGCTGTATTTCCTTTAAAAAGTGCTCCGGGAAAAAAATGGCTTTGTTTTTATAGCTTTTTTTCTATTCTTTTTTTTATCCCTCTCTTATTTACAAAGTAAATAAATCTGAAGGAAATGCTCCGTTCGAAGCTGTTTCTGTGAATTTCAATGATTGATTTTTAGAAACGAAATATTTGTCTTCTTTACAGTAGAAATGCTATATGTTTTATTTCATAAATCATTTTTCTGTCTTTAAAAGTTAAGTGTCTTAGAGGAATGTTATATTTTGATAAATTTAAGTATTCAAATATTTTATTTCTAAAAGATGTTGCTTAGTTTCCCAGCTTTTTTTGAAGCCGTTGAAAGTTAAGTAAGTTTATTGAAAATTACGAAACTGCACGTTTTATGGATATTTATTGTAAATGACGTCACGAATAAAACTTTGGCAACTGTAATATAGTACCATTTCAAAGTTTAAGGAATTGTTTATGGCTTCCATTTACTTGCAAATATTTTAATAGGGCAACAATTTGTGTTTTAAATTTACAATTTGTGGTTTAATATTCATAATTGACCTTGAAGAAGAAAGCAGGAAATCTTCTTCTTCCTTGGCTCAGGATCATGATAGCCAATTGGCTAGCGCTCTAGCCTTTGATACCACAGGCTTCAGGTTCGAATTATGGCGGTGGCATGGATGCTTGTTAGTGGTTCGAAATCCACATTAAATAGTAAGCCCCGTTCTAATTAACCTAATTTGTGAAAAAAAAAAATCACCATACAGCGACAAACCAAACCTTGATTTTGTATGTCATCTAACGTTTACTACTATTAGTCGATAAATGGAAGAAATATGAATGTGAATTAAATAACAGATTAATAATTATAATATAAACATTAATAAAGTCAAAACATGTTTTAAAACATAAAGCAATGTTTGCCAACAGGTAACCACATCAGCCTTATCCCATTATGCAAAACAAAAGCTACTTGAAGAAGTCTTCCTTTTCTTGAAATAGAACCCTTTGCATACGCCTCTGGGTCTTTTCTTTTTTTTTTTTTTTTTTTTTTTTTTTTTTTTTTTTTTGTTAAAGTCATAGCGATGAACAGTATAAGAGAGAGGAGAAATACGAAGTATTTGAATCCACCCTGTGTCAGGGCGGGGGTGTTAAAACTGTTTTTGAAAGGGTCTGTCGTCGCGTCTCTTGTTTGGGTTGGGGGCCCGCGGCGAAAATAATCGACCACGAAAGGCCTCGCCTGTCATAAAGGCTCACAAAGTGCTCCTTTGTGGATCTTTTCCGGGATATATCGTCGCCCGATATATCGCTTTTCCGACGTCTCGTGAGAGTGACAGCGCGCGCGGTGGGGGAATCAAAACAGAGAGATGACGGACAGCCCTGGATTCTCCCGCTTTCGCTTATTTCTAAAAACTGCAGCTTTTTATTTATTTATCGCTTTTGTTATTGCTATATTTCCTTTAAAAGTGCTCCCGGGAAAAAAAATGGCTCTGTTTTTATAGCTTTTTTTTTTTTTTTTTTTTCAATTCTTCTTTTTATTTTTTTATCCCCCTCTTTCGACTATTTACAAAGTAAATAAATCTGAAGAAAGTGCTCCGTTCGAAGCGTTTCTATGAATTTCAATTATTGATTTTTAGAAACGAAATATTTGCCTTCTTTGCAGTAGAAATACTATGTTTTATTTCATAAATCATTTTTCTGTCTTTAAAAATTAATTGTCGTACAGGAATGCTATAAGTTGATGAATTGAAGTTACATATTTAAATATTCACATATCTTATTTTTAAAAGATGTTGTTTAGTTTCCCAGTTTTTTGAAGTCCTTGAAGGTTAAGTAAGTTTTTGGGATACTTATTTTAACTGATTTTTACGAATAAAACTACGGTCTGAGGGCCAATTGGCTGGCGCTCTAGCCTTTGCTACCACATGCTTCAGGTTCGGTGGTGTAGAATCTGATGTCACATGATGTTTCAGGATTTTATGCAAGAGGTAATTATTAATGATAGTCATTCTGAAAGGTATTAACCATTTGGACCAACCATTTGGAGCAGCCGTGAATAACTAAAATCCTGGCGATGACATGAATGTTTGTTAGTGGTTCGTAATTCACATTAAACTGTAGGTCCCTGTCTATTTAACTTAAAGTGTGCGAAAAAATGACCGTAGAGCTACAACCAAACCTAATCACAAATTAAACTTCGTTAAATGTAATGTAATATAATATTAATCTTTCAAAATTTAAACTGAATCTTTGCAATATTTTGAGCTTCTATTTACTTGCAAATATTTTAATTGGACAACAATTTGTGTTTTAAATTTACAATTTGCGAATTAATATTCATAATTTCTCGAAAGAATCTTCTTCCTTAGCTCAGTGGCTTAATGACCAATTGCCTAGTACTCTAGCCTTTGATACCACAGGCGTTTCAGGTTCGAACCCTGGCGGTAGCATTGATGTCTGTTAGTGATTCAGAATCCACGTTAAACAGTAGGTTCCAATCTATTTAGCCTAAAGTGTGCAAAAAATGATCGTATAACTACAAAACAAACCAAATATTCAATGGTTTAACAGCCCCACGGTGGGCGAAGGCCGTTTGCCTACTGGCAGATAGAATTAAGCCTGCAACTGTTTTTTAGAGAAAAGATAATTCAACCAGGAAAAGATTTTAATAAAATATTTTTAACATGCTATTCATTAAGTATGAAAAAATGATATGTAAGGTTTATAAAGGTGAAGATAGCGATGAGATTTGTCTAGGAAACAATGAGAAATTCTGTTACAACCGCAACTGAGTTTGGTCAATATTTAATTAAGGATTCTCATCATGGACTGAATCCGAAAAAAATAATCGTTCAAGAATTCTACTTTTCTCTCTCTTTCTCAAATGCTATACCTAAGCATTTACTGATTCAAAAATTTTGCAATTCAGTAACAGTTTTTTTTAAATTTTACATTTCTGATTATCTCACCCATTAAATAAATGGAAATTATATATTTTCTTCCTCATATTGAAACATGAAGTAGGAAACATTCATCAAGTTTTTGTGTTTACCGAATATGAAAACCTAAAAACAAACCTCCAAAATAGTTGAAAATCAACAATAACAACAAAAATTTGTTCGGAAGAAACAACAAATCTCTGTAAGATAAATGGAATTCGATGTCAAAACTTTAGTCAGTGACAAGTTGGAGGGAATCCTTTTCACAACTGGAATGAATCCCTAATTCACTTATTATCCACGGAATGGAATTCTACCTTTCATCTAAACTCGAGATATCTTTCACTGTCTCAAGCAGTTACTCAACTGGCTGACGAACAGACAGACGCTGAAGCTTTCTCAAATGCTATACCTAAATATTTAGTGATCCACATTTTTTGCAATTCAGTATAACAGTTCGTAGCATTCTTAAATATTTAACATTTATGTTTTCTCACCTATTAAATTAATAAGAAATTTTATAATTTCTTTCTCATATTGAAAAAGAAACTGGAAGATATAATATTTAACATTTATGTTTTCTCACCTGTTAAATTAATAAGAAATTTTATAATTTCTTCCTCATATTGAAACATAAACTGGAAGATACTCATCAAGTTTTTGTATCTGACATGTAAGCATAAAACAAATGTACAAAGGAGTTGAAAATCAACAACAACAAAAAAAAAAAAAATTGTCTGAGAGAAACAACAACAAATCTCTGTAAGATAAATGGAATTCGATGTCAAAATTAATCAATGAATTTATACAGTGACAAGTTGGATGGAATCCTTTTCACAACTAGAATGAATCCCTAATTCACTTATTATCCATGGAAGGGAATTCTACCTTTCATCTAAACTCGAGATATCTTTCACTGTCTGAAGCAGTTACTCAGCTGAGTGACTGAACAGACAGACGCCGAAGCTTTACGCCTGGCACAAAATTTGCTGTAAGGCATATCCAATTTCTCTCCAAATCCGCTAATGGGTTGAATCGTTAACCTTTCCATCGATTCAAAACGCTCTTTAATGCTTCCCTTGTATATCTTGGAGGCTTTAGTGGTTTCTTCCGGGTCCTCGTTAACGATTTGATCGCATTCTTTTCATCCTTTTCCACCCCTTGTCATTGTTATTTTGTTCGATGATCGAGCAAAACTTGGGGGAGGAACAGAAAACTGATGAAATCAAATTGTTAATCTTGCATTTTGGGGCCATGCCTTTGAATGGTTTGCGTCGTCATGATTTACGGACTTCTCCTTTGAAGCAAACTACTTCACCTACATCGGTTTTCTTGGAAGAAGTATTATTCTGTGGTAGTAGTTGTGGAAGAAGAATCGATAACGTCGATTGACGAATCGATGATTGCGATAATAAGGCAAAGAACAATCTCTTGGGTATTCATTAAAATGCTTTTAAAATGTTTCTAGGAATCTATAGGAAAAGAAAGGAAATGCCGTATTAAAAGATCTTCGATTTTGAGGTATATATGTTTTTGGGAGTGGTATAATTGTTGCTTTTGAAATTTATGTTGATAGTTTGATTGATTTTTGCTTCTAAAGTGTTGCTATGAATGTATCTCAGTAATATGGAGATTAACAAAGACGGAATATTATTCTATAAATTTAGCAGAAATTACTGGCAAAATGGGCAATGAATGCTTGTAAGTGAATAAGAGCTCTGTTGGTAATTTTCCTATTCATGATTGTATTTCCTTTCAAATGGAATATTATCTTTAGATTTATTACTAAGATTAGAGATTAAAGTTATTGAAGATAAGGCAATATAATATACAAAGTTGATTCTTATAGGCAGGACTTCAATCATCATAATACTGATTTTATTTTTAATCTTGATCTCTTCTTATAACTTTAAACTTTATTGGTATATTCATGAATAATCAGCTTATTGACATATTCAAATAGAAAAAAATAATAATAAATTAAAAATAAAGAATTCTGAAAATGCAAATGAAAATGCAATCTTTATTTTTCTGAAAAATTTAGAATATATATATATATATATAATATAATATTTTTGCGCTATTTAATTTAATATTTAATGCATAATGATATTGGAGCCTAATGGCCGAGTGATGACTAGCGCTCGGTGCAACAAGCTTCAGATTCAAGTCCCAGAGGTGTCATGGATGTTTGTAGTAGCTCGGAATCCACTTTAAACCGTAAGTCCCGATCTAATATGACTGTAGAGCTGAAAACCCTACCCCATAAAAATAAAACATCTCCGTTTCGGAATCTGCCAGTAGGCAGACGGCCATGATCCAACATGGACTGTAGTGCAGGGAAGTTAATTAGTTAGCATAAAGATTTTGTAACATTACAAAATTTAATTTTTGTAACGAACATTTTCTAATTAATAAAAGTTTTTTGGAATTTAAACTGAAATACATTCTAGAGTAGTATTATACTGATTATAAATTTAACCTTCAATCTACTTAAAACATAAAAAAAAAGGAATATTACGAAAATATATATTTCTGACATCATTACTAATGTTAAAATCATTTGCTTAAAATATTTGTCAACGAAAACAATTAGGATTATGGTTTAATAGTGTTATTTGGATTTGACCCAGCCCTTTGGAAAATAAATTATGGCTTCTGTTTTACACTTCTTTTAAAGGGTGACACTCAAAATGATAAACGGGGTGTGCTTTAGCAATATGCTTTCTAAATAGCGTCCCTAAGATTGTGCATCGGTTTTATTCGCATATAACACGAAAGTGACCCATTCTTTTTAAGAAAATCTTCCAAAGGAACAGTTTGCTACTCCTAGAAAGCAATATAATGTTATCGTTACTGAACGTTGCTACCTAACTCACGGATTTTTTGCGGACCTAGCGATCTTATCCATTGAAGAAAAAGAGATATTTTATAAAAACTTTTAAAAATTGTTTATTGTTCTGTCTTTTTACATTATTTACTATATTTCATTTAAATTTTCCCCATAGAAATATGAAACAAATGTAAAGCATCATCATGAACATGACACAAATGTAAACCATTATCATATGGATATGGAATTAATGGAAAGCATTATCATATGGATATAGAACTAATGGAAAGTATTATCATATGGATATGGAACTAATGGAAAGCATTATCATATGGATATAGAACTAATGGAAAGCATTATCATATGGATATGGAACTAATGGAAAGCATTATCATATGGATATGGAACTAATGGAAAGCATTATCATATGGATATGGAACTAATGGAAAGCATTATCATATGGATATGGAACCAATGGAAAGCATTATCATATGGATATGGAACTAATGGAAAGCATTATCATATAGATATGGAACTAATGAAAAGCATCATCATATAGATATGGAACTAATGAAAAGCATCATCATATGGATATGGAACTAATGGAAAGCATCATCATATGGATATGGAACTAATGGAAAGCATCATCATATGGATATGGAACTAATGGAAAGCATCATCATATGGATATGGAACTAATGGAAAGCATCATCATATGGATATGGAACTAATGGAAAGCATCATCATATGGATATGGAACTAATGGAAAGCATCATCATATGGATATGGAACTAATGGAAAGCATCATCATATGGATATGGAACTAATGGAAAGCATCATCATATGGATATGGAACTAATGGAAAGCATCATCATATGGATATGGAACTAATGGAAAGCATCATCATATGGATATGGAACAAATGGAAAGCATCATCATAATATGGAACTAATGGAAAGCATCATCATATGGATATGAAACAAATGGAAAGCATTAATCATATGGATATAGAACTAATGAATATCATATGAATATGAAATAAATGTAAAGAATTATCATAAATATGAAATAAGTGTAAACAATTATCATAAATATGAAATAATGTAAACAATTATCATAAATATGAAATATGTAAACAATTATCATAAAATGAAATAATGTAAACAATAATCATGTAAATGAATATCAGAAAAATGTAAAGAATAATCACGTAAATGAATATGAAACAAATGTAAAGAATAATCACGTAAATGAATATCAAACAAATGTAAAGAATAATCACAATGAATATCAAACAAATGTAAAGAATAATCACAATGAATATAAAACAAATGTAAAGAATAATCACGTAAATGAATATCAAACAAATGTAAAGAATAATCACGTAAATGAAAAATAAAACAGATGCAAATTATCATATATTATATATATTAAATTATATATATTAATATTAAATTATATATATTAATATTAAATTATATATATTAATATTAAATTATATATATTAATATCAAACAGCTATAAAGCATAATTACGTTTATGAATATGAAAAAAATGTAAATATCTCGCATATGAATATGAAACACTATTGAAAATGATACATTTCCATCCCGGAATTACTCTGCAAGTAGAATTTTTGAAGATAATTGCATTTGATTTTTGTGAAAATGTGCTTCCAAATCCCAATTGCTTAGTATACATTCATAATAAATTATGCATTTGCAAACGTCGACTCACATATATTTACTCGACTAGAAATATACTCTGCTACTTATTCCATAATAAGAAGGAGAATAGCTCTTTTTATCGGATGAAAAATTGCTCCTTTTAAACAAGATTTAAGATTTACTTCTACGTGAATAGATAAGCTTAAAAACGCTTAAATTGTCACATTTTAAATAAATTGTAATCAACGCACAGCAACAGCTTAGCAAATAATAAAGTAACCAGTTTCTTAATAACCTTAGCAAATCGAATAATAATAAATTCAAGGGAATCTTTTTTTTTTTTGCAAACATAATGCGTCTAAAACATTAGAAATTGCCTTTTCGCAACCGGCTAATTTCATTTCAAACTGTCGTCTCTAATCGACATCATCCAACTCACAATAATTCCTTTTATTGGACAATCCAATTTATCTCTGACACCTTGACACTGCAAAATGCACCTTCCAAGCTAAGTGCAAGTACTTGCTTCCATTTTTTTCTCTATCTCCTTAAAATACAGCGATGTTCATGACAGATGTATTATTCTAATAAAAGTAACCCACTCAAGAAGAATTGAAAATAAATTGTCAAATTTCTCTCACGTCCTCCAAGAATGCCCATAGGGTAAATTCCCATTAATAAGTGAATCCCTCTTGTCACGGACTTCGGCTTTATTGAGTCGAAAACTTCTCACATTTTTATGACGTTTTGTGACTCGCGGCTATGCAAGGATAGCATAGACAATTTGTCCTTCTTTGTAACTTGTTTTAGGTTCAGAAAATGTGAATGTCGTTACGAAAGTGTTCAAGTTTCCTCCGAGCGGAATGTTGCATTATAAATGAATCCATTAGTCATTCAGACTTGATGCCGTAAACATGATGGCGGATATTAAAATGTATTTCTCCTACTAAAAAGAAAAGCTTGGGTGAAAGTTTCCCGGAATTATAATACAGAGTGGGTTTGACTTTATATTTGAATATGTGATATTTCAGATAGCTTTGATGTTTATGAAAATCATGTGGATTATTTTTTTTCTATAGATTAAATCATTCTCCTTAACTTCTATAGAGCTTATTAATATATTTTTATGAATGAATCTTCAAGTGAAGTTTACATATACAAGGATTTAATCTTTATCCTAAATAAATAAAAACTGATTTTTAAATTTGAAGTATAATGAGCTAGTTCTACTTCAATAAGCAGTCTGGTGGCCAAGCACCTGGCCTTCGGCATCCCAGGCTTCAGGTTCCAATTCTGGGGTGACATGGATTTTTGTTAATGGTTCGGTATCCATTTTAAACTGCCGTAAACTGTTTTTAACTGTTTAGCCCTCGTTTGCAAAAATTTGACAAATCAAAAATGGGACAACGGCCTCATGGTGGGCACGGTGTCTGCCTATTGGCTGATTTTCGAAACGGGAGATGTTTTATTTTTACGGAGTAGGATTGCCAGCCCTGCGCCCAACAGTCATATTAGAGTGGCACTTATGGTTTAAAGTGGATACCGAACCACTACAAACATCCATGGTACCGCCGCGACTCGCACACGAAACCCAGACACCGAGCGCCTGAGCGCTGAAGTCATTTGGCGCTTGGCCCCAGTGAGCTAGTTACAGTATTCTTTCAATGTTTTCAGTACTTTATTTCTTTTTGTACAAACTCGTTCTTAAATTCAAATCAACTGTTAGATTCTTCGTTTTTAATGGTTTTTATATGTTCTTCTTTTTTTCTTGAGCTTAATGTGTAAAATTCAGATTGCTTAACCAAATTTAACATCCATTAAATATTATGAATTGTGGTGTTATTGAGGCAAAATCCTTAAAATTATCAAATTGAACTTTGTAAGTTGATACACATAAAAAATTTCTATTGTATAAAATATCTAATTGGTACTTCATAAATTTTATATTCAATTTTCATTGTATCAAGATATAATCGTGGTCCAGGGTGTAAAAATAGGTGGGAAGACGGGCAAAATTGCCAAGGGACCCAGCCCTGAGCAGAAGGACTATGAGTACAGGAAATACCTGACATTTATTATTTTATGGGACATTGATAAAAAGAAATTGTATGGGAAAAGAGTTTATGAAATTTGTCTATTCTATCCATCGAAAATTTTATGACCTGAAACTTCAACTTTGATGTTGTCATTGACACTTTTGCTGATCAGAAAACCCGGTAAAAGAAATTTTAATAAAAAAGTACCGATAATTTTAATTCAGTACTACTTTTAAATTAAAATTTCATAGCATCAATAAAAATAATACGTATTTTAGGTAGTACTGTATTAAAAGAAAGTACAATGTTGATACTTTGCATTGAGGGGCCCCCATTCGAAAAAGTTGCCGCGTGTCTTAATATGATATAGTTATGCCACTGACTTTGGTATGATTTTAAATGTTATTTTAAATAAAACTTCCTAAAGATGCCTATAAATGGTTTGTGGTAATTTTAACTTATTCTGTTAGTGTCTAGAAAAATAAATATGGATTTATGAAAAATTATAGTAACTCTGAAAAACTACATACGATATTTAAAAAAAAAAATTATTTTTAAAAATGAATATACTATTGCATTACTGTTTTACTTGTAATTCTATTTACGAATTATTTCCAATGTTATATGTTTTCATAAAGCTAAAAGTAAATATTTTAAAAACTTATAAATGAAATGCAAAGATTATTATTTAATATAAAACCTTCAAAAAGCTCAAAGGATTATTGTTATTTACGCTTGATATTTAATATCACCTTGAACTTTTTGTTCCTAAACTGCAGTAGAAAGAAAAACAACAATGAAACTTTTAATGCCCGAAAAGGGTTTATGAAAGCAAATTCTAAATATTGAAAATCCACCTTCCAAGAGCAAAGCACATACCAAATATTTAATAATAGCCAGTAGCGTGCCTTTTTATACAAATATAACACTCTTGAGTGAAAATGGTCGGCGGTTTCACTTCCTATAGCATAGGTTGACGCAAAAGAAACTTGCCATCATCTGGTATACATATATTTTGATTCCAGCCCCAATATTTAGGTCGCGGGCAAAAAGTGTCAACTCTACTGACTAGATGAAATATTTATACTGTCGCCCGCGGATACAAAATAATAGAAGGCAATGCCACTAAAATAATAAATAAACGCAGGCCTTAACTTTTTTTTTTTTTATTTACTATTAGCAAAAAAAGAGACTCATGAAGTTGTTGTTTTTTTTGCCACAAAGAAGTTTCTCAATTTTCTTGCGTCACACAGATGAAAAAAGTGATGGTGAGGATGTAAAAATTATAGTTTGTTTTTTATGTAAGAATTCATTTTTAAGTTGCAGTTGTTTTTTTCATGAATTTCAGAAGCTTCATATGGAGACAGGCATCAGTTCTTTATCAGTTTTTAAGTTATATTTTGCTATTAACTTTTTTTTTCCCTTATTCGAAAATTCTTAAATTTTTTTATAAATTACGGATTTTACGTAAAAATTTTCCTTTTTTTTTTTTTTTCCATAACGAAAATATTCTTTAAGTTTTTAATATGAATAAAATAAAAATAATAAATTACAAGAGAAACAATTACTAGTTTGTATTTTATATTAAGAACTGGAACTTCGTTTGTCGCTCTACGGTCATCTTATACACACGAGGGCTAAAGAGACCGGGACCTACAGTATAAAGTGGATTCCGAACAAGCATCCATTCCACAGCCTGGATTCGAACCTGGAGTCTGTGGTACAAAAGGCCAGAGCGCTAGCCAATTGGCCATCAGGCAGCAGCAACTGGAGCAGCTTCATGGTTCGTGAGCTGGAATCTCAGTTCAAAACCAGGAAAACATGTTTATTCTAAAATTCCTGTGTTTATGCCTGAGAATAGGCACGATAAATCTATTGGTCCGAAATCTTTCCTTTAGGTTCACGGTTTGTTTCTTGTTTGTCACTTTACGGTCACTTTTTGCATACTTTAGGGTAATTAGACCGGGACCTACAGTTTACTGTGGATTGTGTGTTTATTGTTCATCATTTGATATTGTTACTATGAAATTATAGCACATTGAGATTTGTCTAAGATGAACTTTAGAAGGCCTTTTAAAGTGCACCTAAAAATGTAAAAATCGTTTTGAATTGAGTGTAAGGGCATTGCGATTTGTACGTATTTATAAAAATTAACTTTTTATCTGGGCCTGAGGGACGAGTAGCACCTGGCGCCCGTACCACAGGTTTGTTGCCATGTGCCATGCTTTGTAGTGGTTCGAATCCACTTTAAACCGTAGGTCCCGGTCTCATATGACTGTAAGAGAGTCACAGAGCAAAGTCAGACTTCTACCTACGTGTGCTCCATCACAACAGAAGCTGCCCCTTTTCCCTCCATCCATGAGTAGATCACTCATGGGATGTCTGTCCCTCACTGCAGGACATTGAGGATTAGTCACAAACAAACAAACAACTTTTTATCTAAGATGTTCATCCATTTGACTGGAAATTTTGTCACAATCGTAATCATAAACACATCTTATAAAACATGATGGCGGGAATCGAACTTTTGCTACTCAAACTTCAGCAAGTTTGCGTTACAGTAAGCCGTGGTTTGGTTTGCCTGTCTACTGTCATTTTTTGCACACTTTAGGCTAATTAGACCTGTACCTACAGTTTAAGGTGGATTCCGAATCACTAGCAAACATCCATGACACCGCCTATGGTACCAAAGGATGGATTATTAGCTTGGCCATCAGGCCGCTGAACTGAGGGAAAAAAATTTTATGGATTTTATAATTTCCCCTCATTTTATATTTTGTGTGCTAGCATGATGTTTATCAATAATTATTAAATCGCTACAAATCAATTTTTAAACATCTGCGAGTTTGTAACTTTCTCTTTAGATTAAAATATAAACTTGATAAAATTTGTCAATTTATATCCAATTTGCCATCATGCCGCTTTGGTTTGAGGAGAAACGATAGAGGTTGTGAAAGATGACTTTTATTTTTAAGACTTCTTTTATTTTTATTATTTTAACTTAATAGTGTAAATTTTCTTTTTATCTAAATTCATGATGTAAATTTCAATAATGTAATTCAAGTTTATTAATGATTATGTGGAGATTTTCGAGGTATATTTACCCCATAGGTACTCCAAAACAAGTACTCCGTTTTCGAAAGATGACAATCTTAGGAAGGTTATATTAATTATGAGCAACATAGACCGATCGAATAAACGATCAAAAGGCTCTGCTCATAGATCAAACACGCAAAAATTATCTTGCGTTGGAAAAAAAAAATTATTTCTATAAATTTTACATTATAAATGCTATAAATATTAAATATTATATAGAAATAATATTATAATTAGATTTTAAATTATATGCTATAAAAGGAAATTAATAGCAAATCTGAAATCATTTAATTTATTATATTAGAATTATAATCCATTTAATTGTCAGAAATATTTTTGTTAGCTATCGGAAAGCATTATGTGAGCGTTTTAGAAAAAAAGACCAATCCCATTTTTTAAAAATATTTATATAATTGGTCTAGTATATTACTTATTCTATAATGTCACTTTTACATCTTCCTACACTCTGCGTTACGCTTCCTTTCTAAGCTATTAGTCGTTAATTGGGAATCTTTTATTATTCCCCCAGTGCTAATTTCTGCATAATGCATCCATTTTTATCATTGCAAGGTTAATTTAAATATTTATAACTCCCCATGAGCTAAACACGCATCGAATATCCCTTATGTCGTTTCATTGTTTGAGAATGTATTTTTTTAATTAAAAGACACTGGCTTCTAATTTTTTACTTTTTTATAAATTATTTATGTTCTTTGGTTTTTTTTTTTTTTTTAATATTTCGAATTCATAATTTTCATTTTTTTTCCTAGAACATTATTTTCGTAGTCTAACAATAAATAACATTAAACATAAATATACAGTTTATCTGACTTTTTTCAGTAGGGATATATTATTTTTTAAATTACATATCGAAAATAGGTTTTCATTTTAAAATGACAAAAGAATATCAATGGCTTACTTGCAAAGTTAATTGAGCAGAATCACAAATTACATACAAATTAAATATACACATATTTCATGGTATAACAAAAAAAATATATATATATTTATCAAAATTTATTTCAAGATGATTAACTAATAAACTATTTTAAAAATATTCTGTCACAATATTAACAGTGAAATTAAAATATTTGTTGTTAGTACGGTATATTCTTAATAAAATTTTATCGTTTTAAACACTTTATGTAGAATACATTTTTATATTTATACTATCACTGAACTATAAATATATTAATTTCAAATTTTTTCGGCTATTAAATCATCTTGGTGACAAAATTTTATTCTTAATTATTAAATTTGTCATGAAAAAAAAAGTTTCGTGAATATCTAAGAAAAAAAATTTCAAAATTTTATATTAAAATCTGAAGTAGCAACATATTGGAATGGATGGATTTCAGGGAAATGTTTTTAAGATTGCATGGTTTTTGATTATTTTCAAACATTATATCTGTCGTCTAGAGTCTAGACGGAAATAATAATATATACGATGTCTTTTCTGCTTTTTCGCAAATTTCAGTAAAAATCCTACAAACTTTTCTACGCAGGTTTATACTCAAAATAAGTTTTTAAAAATGGTCTTCGACGATGGGAAATTTTCCATTAAACCCGCTTTCTGTTTCTGCAAAATAATGACAAAGTTTTGTCCTTCAAATCTATGTTGTTACACAAAATATAAGAAACAAATACAATAATAGATTTTGTTTCAATATAATTTATTATAAGTTTTCTTGAAAACGTATTGTTTTTATTTTCATGATATTATTTCATTATATATGTTTTAAAAATTGTTTCTATTTTACTTTTAAATCAATTTTTTTTTAAAATTTTTATTCTAAAAGGACAGAATTTTTCTTAAAAAATAATCTTCCGAATGTGGAATTTAAATCAATTTTATCCTTCAAATCTATGTTAAATTATACAAAAAATAAAGAAAAAATACAATCATAGATTTTGTTTCGATATATATTTATTAAATTGAACGTTAATCTTGTATTAAAATTGATTTAAAAGAAAAGAAAAATTATTATTAATATTTTTAAATAATATTATTTTTTAAAATAAAATATATTTAATGCATATTTGTCCATATAATGGTAATAAAAAATAATTGCTGTCACTAATAAATTATTTAATAATTTACATATTATTTAATAATATTTCAAAAATAATTATTTAATTTTTAAAATATCATCCAAATTACAAACTATTTAAATGTCAAATAAACATAGACCCTTCTTTAATGCGCAGCAGCCCGATGGTGGGAAAGGCGGTCTGCTTACCAGCAAATTCAGAAACAAGAGATGGTTTCCTTTTACAGGATAGGTTAGTAGATCTACATATAGTCATATTAGAGCGGGTCCTACGGTTTAAAGTCGATTCAGAACCACTATATACATCCATGGCACATTCGAGACTGGAACTCGAAACCTGTAGCTCCAGCTCTAGTTCACTGACATCAGGCACCAAACATAGACCCGTACCTGATTTAAAGAAAATATACATTTAAAAATTTGTCTCTATGTGTCATTTTATTTTTTCTGTTGTATATCTTTCGGCATAGTATCCTCCTTATCTATATCGTGGACAACCCACCGCTAATGAAGAGAGATCATTGCCTTTTCGGAAGATTCAAGATGTAATTTTTCCTGCATTTGCGTATCTGGAAAATCTCCAATACGCGACCTTACTATCGATGACATATGTAAAATTACACATACATACTGGATGAAATCACAATCGAATCACTACTTTTCTGAGAGTCTTATGATAAACTTGCCCAGCTCTATGGTCTTGGGTATCACAGGCTTCAGGTTCGAATTCTGGTGGTGGCATATATGTTTGTTAGTGGTTTGGAATCCACATTAAACTGTAAGTCCCGGTCTAATTAGCCTAAAGTGTGCATAAAATGGCCGTAGAGCTGCAAACAAATTATTTCTAGTATGTTAAAACATTTTTAAAACATCGACAACTGATACCAAACAAGATATTAAAAAAAAATATTATTTATATTTAAATTCCCCAAGCGCCAACGTCAAAATCACAAAACGATAAATGTTGGCATTTTAAATATGATGCTATGTCAACAGCATCTCAGTTGCGAGTGGAATACACACATTTCTCTTGAATCGTTTAAGATTTTTGGGTTTTTACATAGCAAAAAATAAATAGAAAAAAGGAAATATTTGTATTTATTTAATAGTTTGATATTAATAAGATTCACATAACTTAAATTCAAGACATTTTTTTAAATTTGATTTAATAACATGCAATTTTATTCTTAAAATAAAATTACAACTTACATGCATATTTCTAATGTCTTACATGTTTCTAGTGCATTTAATACATACATATGTTTTACAAGCATAATAGTAATAATAAACAAATTACATGCATGTTCTTAATTTAATACATGCATTGGGCATTTAATGCGTAATACATGAATATTAGAAATAATACACAAATTAAATGTCTTATCAAATTTTATTTCAAAATCATTAACTAATAAACTAACTAAAAATATTCCGTCTCAATATTAATAGCGAAATTAAAATATTTGTTGTTGTTTTGGCATATATTCTTAATAGAATTTTATCACTTCAAACACTTTATATAGAATCCATTTTTATATTTATACTATTACTGGAACTATAAATATATTAATTACAAATTTCTTTCCGGCTATTGTTATCTAAAAGTGACAAAATTTATTCTTAATTATTAAATTTGTCATGAAAAAAAAAACAGGTTTCGTGAATATCTAAGAAAGCATTTCAAAATTTTATATTAAAATCTGAAGTAGCAACATATTGGAGTGGATGGATTTCAGGGAACATTTTTTAAGATTGCTTTTTTTTGGATTATTTCAAACATTATATCTGTCGTCTAGACGGAAATAATAATGTATGCGATATCTTTTTAGCTCTTTTTCAAATTTCAGTAAAATCCTGACAAACTTTTCTGCACAGGTTTTATACTCAAGATAAGTTTTTAAAATGGCCTGGACGATAGGAAATTTTGTAAATGGCTTTCTGTTTCAAAATAATGATAAAGTTTCGTCCTTCAAATCTATGTTATTATACAAAATGTAAGAAACAAATGACAATCATAGATTTTGTTTTCAATATAATTTATTATAAGTTTTCTTGAAACGCATTTTTTTATTTTCATTTATATAAATGTATTGCATATATATATGTTTTAAAAATTGTTTTATTTTAATTTAAATGCGAATTTTACTTTTTTAAAAAGAGAGATTTTTTTTTTCTAAAAAATAAATTTTTTGAAATATGGAGTCTAGACATTTCATATTGTTTAAATATTTTGTGCTATCGTTTTAAATTTACAAAAATAAATATATAAAAGAAGTATTTTTATTTATTTGATATTTTGAAATTACCGTAATCTTAGCATACCTTAAATTCAACAATGTGTGCTCTTAGGTTTTAATTTTAGTACCATAACAATGCATGCTGTTCGTTAAACTAAAATTACAAATTACATGCATATTTGTATGGATATAATGCGTAATAATGTTTTAATACATGCATATATTTTACATACTAATTACATATTAGTAATAATACACAAATTACATACATGTTTGTAATAATACACAAATTACATACATGTTAGTAATAATACACAAATTACATACATGTTAGTAATAATACACAAATTGCATGCATGTTTAATAATACACAAATTATATGCATGTTAGTAATAATAAACAAATTACATGCATGTTTGTAATTTAATACATGCACATTTGTGCGTTTAATGCGTAATACATAGTTAATGCTTGCATTTTAAAACATGCATATTAGTAATAATATACAAATTACATACATATTTTAAGATTAAAAATACAGGATAAACATGTTTCAGAGTATAGAAGAAAAAATATCTTATCAAAATTATTTCAAGATGATTAACTGATAAACTATTCTAAAATAATATGTCTCAATATTAATAGTAAAATTAAAATATTTATTGTTAGTACGGAATGTTTTAAAGAGTTTAAAGTGATAAAAATTATCTTATGTAAAATTCATTTTTATATTTATACTATTACTGAAACTATAAATATATTTTTAATAGCCGAAAAGAAATTAGAAATTATCTTGGTGACAAAATTTAAATATTAATTATTAAATTTGTCATGAAAAAAAAAAAGAGTTTTTGAATATCTAAGAAAATATTTCAAAATTTTATATTAAAATCTGAAGTAACAACATAGTGGAGTGGATGGATTTCGGGAACTTTTAAGATTGCTTGGGTTTTGGATTATATCTGGAAACATTATATCTGTCGTCTAGACGGAAATAATAATGACACGTGCGAGATCTTTTCCACTTTTTCGCAAATTTCAGTAAAATCATACAAAGTTTTCTACACAGGTTTATACTCAAATAAGTTTTTAAAATGCCTTGGACGATGGAAAATTTTCCACTAAACCTGTTTTCCGTTTCGCAGAATAATGACAAACTTTTTGTCCTTCAAATCTATGTTGTTATACAAAATATAAGAAACAAATACAATAGATTTTGTTTCAATATAATTTGTTATAAGTTTTCCTGGCAATGTTTTATTTTCAAATATATATATGTTTCAAATATATATTAGAAAATAAAAAACATTTCATTATATTTCATATTATATTTCATTTCTAGTACACTTTAAAAATTGCTTTTATTTAATTTAAATTCAAAATTTATTTTTTTAATTGAGATTTATTCTAAAAGGGACAGAATTTTTCTAAAAAATTAATTTTTCGAATGTGGAATCTAGATATCTCATATAGCGTTTTCTATAATAACAATAGAATAACATATTTAATTTTTAATTAACAAACTTTTTAATTTCAGACTTTGTTTAAATATTTTCAAATAAACTTAGACTTTTTTTCTTCTTCATTGACGGCCTTGGTATCGCAGGCTTCAGGTTCGAATCCTGTCTGGGGCACGGATGTTTTGTTAGTGGTTCGGAATCCCGCGTTAAGTGGTAGGTCCCGGTCTAATTAGCATAAAGTGTACACAAATTGAAAGTACAGTGATAAACAAAATCTTTCTGCTTTTGAGCATTTTTAAAACATCGTCAACCGAAACATCGGCTAAACAAGATATTAATTTAAAATATCTGTTTATATTTAATTTCCCAAGTGGCAACGTCAGGTCACAAGACGATAAATTTTGACATTTTTAATATTATGCTATGGCAACAGCGCCTCAGTTGCTTTTAGAATATTTAATTTATACAAATATTTATCTTAAATTGTTTAAATATTTTGTGCTATCGTTTTAAATTTGCAACAAGTAAATAATTAAAGGAAATATTTGTATCGATTTGATAGTTTTAAATTACCGTTATTTTAACGTGCCTTAAATTTAATAATGTTTTAATTTGATATACCATAACAATGCATTTATTTGTTAAAATAAAATTACAAATTGCATGCATATTTTTAATTTAATACATGCATATTAGTAATAATACACAAATTACATGCATATTTGTAATTTAATGTATAATACATGCATTTAATTCATGCATATTAGTAATGATATACAAATTACCTGTGTATTTTTAATCTTAAAATATGCATCCTTCATGGTATAGCAAAAATATATATATATACATATATAACTTATCAAAAATTTATTTCAAATGATTAACTAATAAAATATTTTAAAATATTCTGTCTCAATATTAATAGTGAAATTACAATATTTGCTTTTAGTACGGAATGTTTTTTAAAGAGTTTAAAATGATAAAATTGTAAAACTTAAAATTCATTTTTATATTTTTACTACTACTGAATTATAAAACTAATAATTTCTAATTTCTTTTCGACTATTAAGTTATCTCGGTGACAAAATTTTAATCCTAATTATTAAATTTGTTATGAAAAAAAAAAAAAAAAACGTTTCTAGAATTTTAAGAAAACGTTTAAAATTTTATATTAAAATCTGAAGTAGCAACATGTTGGAGTGGATGGATTTCGGAAATGTTTTAAGATTGCTTGGCTTTTGGATTATTTCAAACATTATATCTGTCGTCTAGGCGGAAATAATGACATATGCGAGATCGTTTATACTTTTTCACAAATTTCAGCAAAATCATACAAAGTTTTCTACGCAGGTTTATACTTAAATAAGTTTTAAAATGTCTTGGACGATGGGAAATTTTCGCTAAACCGTTTCTGTTTCGTAGAATAATGACAAACTTTTGTCCTTCAAATCTATGTTGTTATACAAAATCTAAAACAAATACACTCAGATTTTGTTTCAATATAATTTATTATTTCTTGGAACTTATTGTTTTTATTTTCATGTAAATATATTGCAAATATATATTATTTCATTTCTCGTATATGTTTTAAAAATGCTTTTATTTAAATTTAAATTCAAAATTTGTTTCTTTTTAATGAAGATTTATTCTAAAGGGACAGATTTTTCTAAAAATTAATGTTCCAAATGTGGAATCTAGACATAAAACTGTCCTTCGACATCTGTGTGAAATTTGACGTCAAAATATTCATTAGTGCTTAGGTTACGCTTGGTTTTGTGAGATGTTAAAACCGATTCCGTCGATTTTTGAAATGTCTCTTCAGTCAACTCAAAACGGTATATCCGAAGGTTTCTTTTGAGTTTAGGGAATAGCCAGAAGTACCACGATGCTAAATCAAGTGAATACGGTGGTTGTGGAATGATATGGGCTTCATTTTAGTCGAAAAAGTCACGAAGAATCAATGCAGTGTGAGCTGGTGCATTCAGTGTTTTCGTTACCAATCGAGATTTGATGCGTTTGAGACTCAAAAACATCTTTTTAAAAATGGAATTTAGAAATTCCAACACCATCAGCAAGGTCTAATTGTAAATCGACGGTTTGCAAGCACAATTCTTTAATTTTTTTTTTGTACGTGATCTTCGTCGGTTGAGGTTGATGGTCGACCAGAAGGCTCTTCGTCTTCAACGCGTTCTCTGCCTTCTTTGAACTGTTTATACCATTTCTAAACATTTCTTTCCGATATAGGAATGCTTAACGAATGCCTTCTGCAACATTCTATACGTTTACGCAAACAAAATTGAATGCAAGTTCTTTGCTCAATTCATTCAGACATTTCAAAATCGCCGGAATCAGTTTTAGCGTCTCACAAAGCCAAGCGTAACTCAAACACTAATGAATAATTTGACGTCAAATTTCACGCAGATATCAAGGATAGTGCCAGCAACCTAAAAAAATTGAAATTTTTAAGTCCCGGAATTTTAAAAATAAAAATTGTTCTTACTTTTTATACAGAGTAATATACTTAAAATGAAAAGTCTGTCAGTTTGGCAACATGTTTTGTCTTTCGATCTGTTACGTGGGTATTTTCTTTTGATTTCCCTCATGTTTAATACAAATGCAAACAAGTTATCCTCAGATAATCCTTTAGAGTTCATTGCTTTCTTTCTAATTAATGTATTGCAGCAGACTTTTCTCGCTATATAACTGACAAATTAATAGAAATTCAGCCCGGTTAATAATAAAATTAAAATGAAGGAAAAAAAAAATTTTAAAAATACATACAGACAAGTACTTGATAGCCTGATGACCGAGTGTCTGGGTTCGGCCAGGTGCCACAGGTTTCGGGTTCAAGTACCGGCGTTGCCCTGAATGCTTGTAGTGGCAGCGTTCAGTTCCATTTTTAAACCGTAGGTCCCGTTCTAATATGATGAAAGGAAATCATCTCCTGCCACGAAATATTCCTACAGGCAGACGCCTTGGCCCACCATGGGGTTGTTGCGCTAATGAAGAAATTTCTTGATACATCTTCAAAAAACGACTGATTTAATACTCCAAACCTAAGACGACAAGTCTTAACGTCAATTATTTTTCTTTTGTAAAAGTTTATTAGCTTTCTTTCCCATTATTTATGATAACCGTTTAATTAAAAATATCTATAATTAATTATCTCTTTGTGGCAGGCATATAACAATACACCCTAGATAACACTGAAACTGCTGCAGATATATTGTATCAATGACATTTATGTCTAATAGCAAAGGTTTTCTTTTTGCTCTAATGCAACTTCAAACACTTAGACAATTGTCTTCGATGCCTTAAGGCAAGCGCTGCATCGACGTTACTCACTTAGCTCTACCCACGAGGTACGTGTCGCTTGAAGATAGCTATGGTCGCGTAGTAACAATACATCCGCAACGCTCTACGATCCTATTAGACCGAGAACTACAGTTTAAAGTGGATTCGAACCACTACAAACATCTAAAAATAAACTAAACTAAAAAACTAAACTAAAAACTAAACTAAAAACTACCAGGCCATTCAGGCCCCTATAGCAAAGCTAAAAACAGTATTTTGATGGTACTTGAAATTCCAATTTTTAAATTATCGTCATTCAACGACTTTAATTAAAAGTGAAAAAGCATGACCACTAATGGCATTCGAACCACGACTCAGCATCCACCGCAAGAAGCCTCTGCTGTCGATAAATGTGAAGAGGAGCTGACACGGGGCTTAAGTTTTCCCCGGCAAGGAATGGTAAGTTAGGAGACAGGGAACCGAATGTTACCGATTATGTGTCAGCGAATGGAGGAATCAGTTCTCGGCCAAATCTATGAAATTTAAAACTCACAACCCCGCTCTGGTATGTGTGTTTTTGAATTTTTCAATCCGCAGCACAATTTTTTTCATTTGCGAAGAATAGCTTTGCTCTCTGGATGAGGGAAAATTCCCTTTAACTGGGACCGCTGGGGAAGTATGAATGACTTGAGCATTGCATTTCGGTTTGGTAGATGGGTTTGATTTAACCTCTTCGTAGGTGAATTTTTCAAAAGGAAGAAAATAATATTTTATTATTTTTTTTTTATAGACAGCAAATAGTCAGGTAGGGGGAAAATTTATATGTATACGAGGTTGAATGGAAAGCAATGCAGGGTTTAAATGGACAATATTTATTATTGTACATATTTAATCATTAATATATTTAACATTTAAGACCTGATAATCTAGTGACCAGCGTCCTGGCGTTCGGAGACACATGTTGGAAAATTGAATCCCGACTGTGCCATGGATGTTTGGTGGAATCGGAATCCACTTTAAACTATAAGTTCCTGTCTAATATGACTGTAGAGAGTTGGGCTTAGGGCCAACCCTATCCTGTAAAAAAGAAACTATCTCCTGTCACCAAATCTACCAGTAAGCAGACGACTTTGACCCTTCATGGGTCTGTTCTTCAATAAAGAAATAGAGACTAGCGTAGTATAAATTTTTAAAATGCATATATACTGAATGCTTCTTGATACGGGACCTGATGGTCGAGTTACTGGAGCTCGGTACCACAGGTTTCGGGTTCGAGTGAGGGCGGTACCATAAATGCCTTTTAGTGGTTCTGATTCCACTTTAAACCATAGGTCCCGGTCTAGTAGGACTGACAACCTTTCCCTGTCTCCTGCCTCTACATCTATCAGTTGGCCCACCATAGGATGGATGTAATATTAGGGAGTTAGTTCAGTATTTATCCTTTTTAATAACACTTAACTACCTTTCAGAAAAACTTTAAATTTCATCTTGGAAGACTTTTATTGTTTTTGCAGCAAAAATACTTATTTAGAGAATTTTTTTTGATCAACTGCATATTACTGAATTTTTTCTCATCAATAAAATGCTGTAGAGAACCTAAACAATTAATAATCTGATGGAACTATGCCTAAACTATAAAGTGAGTGGGGTAAACATTTCTGTCCTAATTCATTCAGCTTCTGTTGAATTTGTGATGAACTATCACTGCTGAGGAATGCTCATGTACTGTCCTCAGAAATATGACTCAATTTTGTCATTTCAATTTTTTTTTTAATACAATTAACACAACAACATCTAACGACATACAACTCACATATAAACCCATAAATATGTATTTACAATATAATTTTCAAAACAGTTTAAACCTCTTCCAAATCAGGTCTTTCTTAGCCAATCCCAATTTCAATCTTGAAGAATTCTCCTATCGGATAGGAAATATGGTGCTGGTATGTTCGAAGATCAAAGTCTCTTTTTAATGTAAGAAGATCAGGGTTGTTTTCAAATAGTTTTGTGAGCTAGTTAAAATGCAATTGGATCATGGTTAATAGTTTAAATGCAAGAGTGTCCAGGGTTCGATTATTTCTAGTGTGTTCGAAGATCGTCGCTATAATATAAGAAGATCCTGAATGACT